>CACSLJ010000056.1:0-108009 GCA_902706625.1 Albugo laibachii
GACACATCTTCTTGCTGGAGACGAGCCTTCAAAATATGGCATGAGATGGATTGGAGCATTACAATCTCATAGCTGACTGTGCTGCATCGACATCAGTACTACAGCAATTTTGATTCATTGCGACCTAGTACTGCATTATGAAGTTGATACTCCTAGTCCTAATTCAGAGAATGTTTGGTACAATGTTGATATGGTGGATGAGCCCCGTACCACGTTTCGGAAATCGTTTGGGCAAGATTTTGAGATCCGAAGCCTCCAAGAGTTTTATCAGGATTGCGATACATGGCTTAAGAAGCAAGAGTTTATCGAAGGCGGATATGGCTGAAAGGTGCGTTGCTACACTTCGAAATAGCGTTTATATGAAGAAGATATGACTGACAGCTATGTGTATAATTTTCAGAACGGGAGAAGAACAATATTAATGCCAGAGGGCCAGCACTATCGGACTTCAAGAAGGGTCATGTTTCCACCATACATGCTGCTGGAACATGCCAGAGAGAGATCGCTCGTATTATTGGAAGCCCTAAAACCGATGTTGATGCCTATCTTCGCAACCCGGAAGGCTATTGCACCATGAAGCGACCCGGCAGACGATCCAGCTTGACTCCAGCAACCGTCCGCCGTATCGTTCGAGCAGACCAGGCCAGGCAACATAGCCCCTTACGGATCGTCCGCACCCTCAACTTCACATGATCGGCTCGCTCCGTGCGTAACGTTTCGCCCGAGAAGACACTCTGCAATACGTGAAGCGCAAGAGCATTCCCATGCTCACGAAGGCCCTCTTGCTGGCTTGCCTCGAATGGGCTCGTGCATTTGTGACCTTTCGATAAATATGGGAGTCGTTGATGTTCTCTGACGATAAGAAGTTGAACCTCGACGGCCAGGATGAGCTCCAGTAATGCTTGACCTTCGTCACGAAGAACAGGTCTTGTCAATGTGTCAAGCAGGAGTTGGATCGTTAATGGTTTGGTGCACGTTTACAGCGTAGGGCAAGTCTCGCTTGGCCATTCTGCAAGGAAAGCAAACAGCGAGGCATACGTGCACACGTTGCAGCAGCAACTCTTGCCGTTCGCGCAGCAGCAGTACTCAGATGGGTTTACCTTCCAGAAGAACAATGCATCCATTCACCGCTCGCACTACACTATGAACTGGTTTGTCGAGCAGGATATGAACGTTATGCGTTGGCCAGCGTCAAGCCCGGACTTTAACTTAGTCGAAACGTGTGAGATATGCTCGCTCGCAGGGTTTATGAAGAAGGAAGGCAGTTCACCTCTATTAAATAGCTCGAAACATCCTTTTGTGGCTTGGGACGAGTTGTATTCTGGACACATCAAAGACTTGTCCGCTCGATGAGCAGTCGACGATCGCTGTTCTTGAGCTCAAGGGAGTATTTCATCGTATTAGTAAGTGCTAGTGCGCTCTTAAACGCCTTAATACCAACATTACCGATGCGGCCTTATAAATATCTCTACCCCCAATATGCGTTTTATTCTTGTTTACAATCAATCTTTCGTTTTGAATGCTGCGACTAATAGTGCCAGTGAGACACATAAATAAGCACTGTGTCAAATTTTCAGCCAAAATAAAAATGTTTCCAGCTCACCCAGCGAGAAAATCTGGTGCTGTCATATATGCTGCCACCACTGTATATATATTTTTTAAATTGTCTTTTGCTACATTGATGGAACCCAACGCCACCTTGTGGTACTATTGCCCTCGACGGCGACATTCGGATTTGGGTTCGACCGTAACACCGATTGACCAACAATGGTTGTCATAACCCGTAACAAGGAGCGGTTATGAGCACATATAAATAAGTGGAGAAGCTGGGTATCGATCCCAGTACCTCTCGCATGCTAAGCGAGCGCTCTACCATTTGTGCTACATCCCCACACGAAATCCTCAAGGCTAAGTACGTACTTATAATACTGATGCTATGTTAATGAACCAACTGAGCGACTGTTCAACAAAGCGCTAAGAACCCTTTTTACTCGTTTGTCCATCTTGCCATCTACAACCATGGTTAGTATTGACATCTCGAGCTTATTTGAAGTCACGTCATCCAATACTGGAGCCCTGCGTCCAGCCAACTTACCGGGTACTGCTTCATTTTCTGCGGAAGCTGGTCCCCGGGTCCGTCTCTTCCATCCGCTGCTGCGACGTCGAATGTCAAAATTGGCCAATCAGAGGCCGCTATAATGGTTGAGTCTTCTGGCTCTCAGGTGGCTATTCCGGCCAATGACCAAACAGCAATGGCTGTTGAGAAAACACCTATCTCTCCCGTTGCTAGTACAGCCAATAAACCCAGAGGTTGATTACACCGGCGTGTCACCGACTACTAAAGCGGAAG
Source organism: Albugo laibachii (assembly GCA_902706625.1). Taxonomy (NCBI): domain Eukaryota; phylum Oomycota; class Peronosporomycetes; order Albuginales; family Albuginaceae; genus Albugo; species Albugo laibachii. Next base: position 2,351 of record CACSLJ010000056.1, read on the forward strand.
CAAAACCCCGCAGAAACCGATCCTCGTCCTACCCTTGCAGATATTCTGAAGGGTAAGGAGGAAATCCGCAAGGATAAAGCGGCGAAAAAAGCTCAATTTAGGGCTGCAATGCCTCTAGAAGCGGATCTTCGCGCGATTAAAAAGCTTTTTGCCAATGGAAGGCCAAGCTGGGAGATGCTGTCAACTCATTTGACAGCAGCAAAATCGTTTGTACACCGACCCAGAGTGCAAAATTTTCAATGGTACTAGAAACGGGTCAAGCATTGGCTGGAACACCACCGACACAGAGTCTAGAGTCGTTCGCTCGCGATCATGGAAATCTGAAGGTGGAAGTACTTCTCACTCAGCGTGCGATTGGCCAATTAGCGAAATTACCAGGGGGTGAATTGCGGCTTCTCGCCACGTCTGAAGAATTGTGTCAGCAACTAGCACACGAAAAAGTTACCATTCTCGGTAACGAATATGCCTTCCAGGAGTATGATCTTCTTGGCTCCCGGTATTTTTTGGACATTTTTGGACTGGACCTGAAATTTCAACGCCAAGCATTGCATTTGCATTGCATTCATTGGGATGTGACATCCTCTACGACACCTTAGGTGAAGCAGTGACTTCGAAAGGAATTTCAATGCCGACATGGAGGGTGTATCTTCACTCGACTTCCAGTCCAATTTCTTTGCTTGTTTCAGGAAGTGTGTGAGCAAATATGTATCGAGAGGAGATATTATTTGGCTCGTGAAAAAGCAGCACCACTACCGGTTGTTCGGTTGAGGATGGGTCAGCGCAGTCCGCATCTCTTATTGCTAACGGTGTAAACTCCTCAATCGAATCAGCAGCCTAACATTATACCCGGGGTGTCGGTTAATCACACACCACTAACGTCGAGTAAGTGCGCCAACGTTCTGAAAGTACTTCCAGACCGACAAAATTCAACAATTGAAAAATGTGTTCAAGTGCTTAAAGGTGTTCAGACAACTTCCAACGATAATTCTGTGGAGTCGAAGACTTCGCAACCGAACATCCCCTTTCAAAGTCCTCCTTCAAATGTTCCAATTATTACTGAAACAAAGGAATATGTGGCTGAAACTGTGGATGCAAAGCCTACTCCTGAAACATGGACCCACGTAAGACATCGCACCAAGCGCAATCGATCGCTCGACAGTTTTACGACTTTGCTTAGCAATGCAGCTCCATTATATTACTGGACGGGCTTGCTACCAGTAATTATTTTGATGTACTCCAAACAGTTGACGTCGACTTATAAAAAATCGACGTCACAATCACCCCAAATCTTGGACAACGGTATCAGATCGTACCATCCAAGATTGTTTTGAAAAGTGATTCAACTACCCTTAAAGAAGCACCTCACTTCTTTAAGAAAAATCACACGCCGATCGTAAAACATTATTGTCCAACACGTGTAGGTGAAGTGGGGGACTTCTTGATCCAGGATGTCAAAACAGCTCAGTCTCCACCTAGACCAGACACTTTGCTATAGGAAGCTTTTTACACTCCGAAGGCATGTAAACACGTTGGATTCACATCCAACGGTGACAAACTTCTCCACTTTGCATTGGATCATCCGATTGCATTGCATGGAGTCCTTAATGATCGATTGATGCCCAATGACCCATGCTTGGACCAAGTGGTGCGAGTGCAAACAATTAATCGTGTACTTGCAGCATCCGAACCTAATTCGGATACCACGTTTGGCAAAAAACTGGTGGACTGCATCAGCTGAGTTGGTGTAATTGACACGAGTAACAAACGCTCTCGCGTCTTTGGAGCTGATGCTGATGACCACCACGCCGGCCATATATCATAGTGACGACTGGATCCAGTACGTTACTGGTCAACCAGTGGTGTGGATACCAGCTCATGACATTCGTCTGCTTCACACAAATGTGGTGTTGCAAATTTTGCGTCCAGCGCAAGGTGCACAATGCCTCAGCGAGTGGTTCGACGCAAAGTGGGAGAGTCCATTTTTTTATGACTTGATGCAGCTACATTCATCAACCCGATTCCTCACCAACGAGGCTTCTATCCTGCAGCAAAAAAGGAAGACGGCGTTCAAAAAATCGACGTTGGACCCCTTTCAGTTCACTAATAAGGGAAGCTCAACGGACACTTTCTCTTGGACAACAAAGACTATTCTTTCCGCCAATACGAACGGAATCAAAAAGAATGGTCATCTGGTTATTCAACACATTTTCTAGAAATACGCAATTTGTTGCATTCAAGATAGTCGTTTTCGGGGTCGTCAACACATAGAGACTTTTCGTTTTCACTTGACGTCGACATTCGAAATTACATCCTTTGTCAGCAACACGAATAGTCTTCACTCTCATCCCGCTAGAGAAAGAGTAAACGGAGTTATGACTATTGTCCGAAACGACTTTCCTGGCTTTCATTCTGCTGAAGCCGTAAGAAATATGACGGTCCAGGATCGATATTTGGTGGTTCGCTCGGTACTTCATGGAGCACCACTATGGAGCACCACTATGCATCCATAATGTATACGCTCTAGTGGACCCAACAGCACTAAAATCCTTTTTTCGATCACCTTCCAATTGGGTCGTTCGAAGCAAACGCATCTCATACTGTTTGCGGAGATCTTAATACAATATTGTGTCCCAGTTTGGATTGTTCAAGTGGTGTTCATCGACATGAACCAAGTCGGCTCTCATGTTTGGAGTGGCTTTCAAACATGGATATTATCGACGCTTGGCGTCAACGGCATCATAATGAACGAGTCTTTACCACGCCTCAACCAAGACGTAATCGACTGTATTACATCCTTTTGTCGGAAAACTTATTCCGTACAATACACAAGGATTCCAGTTATGCACCCCTTCCTCACACGAGAGATCATTTGGTGCACATTCGCAAATTTGCAAGTCCGTCTCAACTTCAGGGTCGTGGATACTGGAAATGTCCTCTCTCGTTATTCGAGTATTTAGTTATCCGAGAAGCGATCGAAGTGGAAGCGAATCATACTTTGGAAAAAATTCGTGGAACTTCTTTTCCCGGAAAGGATTGGGAACGCTGGAAGAAACACATGAAGCATACTCTTCATCAAGTTCAAAAAAGATTCCACGACAAGAAGAAGCTGAGCTCTTTCGAGCTCAATCAGAGTTGGAACAAGCTACTTCAGCTTATCGGATGTCGAATCAAGATCAAGAAAAGAGGATGTACAAGGCAGCTCTTCATTCTTACCATGAACGAGTGAAGAGCTCGTCCAAGTACAATAAAGACTATGCGTTCGATCATCATATGAAGAACATGGAGCAATCCTCACGACAATTTCTTCGCTCACTTGATTCGACCTGTCACCGAGTGCCTTTGGAAGAAGTACTCCTTCCAACTGGACAAGTGTCAAAGAATCCGATCGATATCACTCTACAGTTTACAGATCACTGGGGTGGTATCATTGGAGATAAAGCAAGTTCAGCTGGACTTCCGCTTCATCCTTGAGTGGAAAAACAAAATCAGCTTCTTGGATCAATTACGAAGATACTATCCAGCACTGATGAATCGTTCCTTTCTGCTCCATTGACAAAATCGGTAATGGAAGAAGCCATAAAAAGCATGCGGAGGCGCTCATCGTCTGGAATGGATGGATTGCCGGCAGCATGTTACCAACTTGCTCCAAGTGTGTTTGGCGAATGTTTGCATATAGCCTGTGACCATCAAATTCGTCGAGGCTCTTTGCTACAATCTCAACGCAGTTCGGCAATCACGTTGCTTTACATTCTAGACCACTAAAGCTTCTAGATTTACAAATCTTCTAGATTTAGGTAACTGTAACAGCTGGCTAATTTCTTGCTCCTTACCTAGCTTGCTGTTCCGACGCTCTCTCCCTGATAAGGGCCGTGATACCTCGAATAGCTAGTTGACCTAGTGTGTCAACTTATCACCCCATTTCTCTAATATGCGTGGATGTGAAAGTGCTTTCAAAAGTACTTGCGCACCGACTTCAGAAAATGCTTCCAAAATTGATTCATGAGGGTCAAAAAGCATTTTTGTAAGGAATATCCATCCACCACAATATTCGCTACATGAGTGATCTACAAGATTTGATCCTTCATCGTGGTGAAGAAGCATATGCAACCTTTCTATATTTTGAGAAGGTGTACGATCGAGTGGATTGGTCGTACATGTTTGCAGTGCTTTCCAAAATGAATTGTGTGGCTTCGTTTATCCAGTGGACAAAGCTTCTATATACCAACGCGAATGTTTCGTTGTTGTTGAATGGAACGCTTTCACCAAAGATCACTCCCTCTCGAGGTGTGAAATAAGGTGATCCACTCTCCGCATTGCTTTTCTCATGATGATCTAGCCCTTGGGTAATTTATTGCCGATCAATGAAGGACCGGGTGTTTTTATCACTTCAGCGGATACAGCCACCAGTTTGTGTTTCGCGGACGACTCAACATTACTATCGCTTCAAGCGGTGGAGTGGAGGTTCAGCTTGATGTCGTTCAGCATTATTGTGAAGGTTCTGTAGCAAAGTTGAATCTTTTCAAGTCGACTTTGCTTCCTCTAAACCGTCATCAAATATGTGAGCCGTTCGCTTTAGTGCAGGTTCTTTCACGGAGTGATTCGGTCAAGTACTTGGGATTCCTTTTAGTCGATCACCAGTGGGTGATTTGATGATTGAATTCCTAGAAGATCGTTTTTATGGTGGTTTTCGTCAGTGGTTTAGACGTACACGTACGATTTGTGGACGTTTACTGGTGGCGCAGAGCATCGTTTTGTCAAGTTTATGGCATTTCACAACTCATTTCAACATTTCGCTGCATTTACTTCGACGATGGCAATCGATGTTGAATCGATTTATTGAGTCGAGAATATGAGCGGGATTCAACACATATGCAGCACATACGATCGGAAATTTGTATCTACCTTATTTGAAAGGTGGTTTACAGGTTCCAATAATCGAGAAACAGCTAAGAAAAGCAGCGGCTGCAATTTCTCCAGCAATTCGCCATTCAGTCCAATAAAGATATTCCAAGCAACTGGACACGGACTGGAGTGGAAATCGTGAAGTATATTCTGTCCGATTTTGGACCCTTCCAACAATTGCATATTCTTACAATATCACCTCGTCGGAATGCTACCACGGTACGTTGGAATGTAGCGTCTTGTTGGTGGAAGCAGATGTGTTTATGGTGGAGCCAAAGTCAGTGGGAAATCACACCACAGGGTTTGTCCGAGCAAGTGCACTACGTTACTTTGTTGAATACTCCTGTGTGGCTACATCTGGATTCTCATTTGCACTTTGAGCGAAGGCAAATGTCAACTAGTGCTGTTGCTCGTCGTGGATGTATGGGATTGGGTACCCATACCTGCACGTAGTTTTCGGTAGCGATTTGCGCAAGCTTTTCGTATTCTTTCTCTTCGTGACTTGTTTGGTGGATGAACGACTTGGTTAGATTCGTCGTCCGAGTTTGTCTTGCGATTCGGTACGCACGAGGTCGGCAATATAAAGGATGTTTGCAAGACAAAGCTGCTTCGCCGGTTGTACGTCGGAGTAGCTCAAATTCTTCGTCGAATCCAACCGGAGGGGGCCTTATTATGCCCCGACTGTTCGGTTTTGAAGGCTTATCCGGTACAATTTGGCATCCTAGTTTCGGACAAGAGGGTTTTCTTTCCGAATGTTCCACGGAATCAACTCTTTCGAGTTGTAGGAAAAGCTAAACCACCGGATAAGCCTCATCCAATGTTGCTTCACTTACCGTAGAGAGACCGGTCAAGTGCTTCGACTTGGGTGAAGGACTTTTCCACATGTTTTAAACGGCTTCGCAGACGTTTATTACCAATCCACTCGGACATACAACTCCGACTTTCTTATAGCATTCTGCCAGTTCGATCACGGTTGTGGTTTCTCAAGCAATCTCACCCGGAAATTATCCTGTGTACTCAGGATCATTGTGGTGAAGTGGAAAGTTATCAGCACCTGTTTTTCGACTGCAGCTGGACTTCTATAATTTGGAACGAACCATTCCCGTCGTGGACATTTTTCTTCTCGGTCCAGCCTAACTGGTCGCATATCGCGTGTTTACGACTTCCTTCACTTCGGGCACCTTGGCAACCGTTAGGTTAGTGTTGGAGGACTGTTGGCTTGCATTGGTCGCGATCACGATCCATTTCATCTGGACGGATCGAAATCGCCGACTTTTCGACCAAGCCTCTAAAACACCTATATGACCAGCTGTTTCGGTGATCTGCTCTACATTTAGTGCACATGTCCGTTTTTTTCAATGGCAGTGCTATGATCCCGACCAGCTTGATCAACTTCAGCAGGTTTTGAACCGTCTTTTGCAATTTGGTTATGCTATGAGATATTTCTCTGGTCGACCGGATCTACTATAGATACGAAGGCGTGCACAAATATAAGTCTGCTTTGAGTGGCTCCTCTACTCAACACAGCTTCTTTTGCGCTGCCTTTTCTTTTGCGAGACTTTTAAGTCACACCTGCATGTATTTTATGTTATTTATTGTAGTCTCGGCATTAGAGAAGTCTTTTACTTCTAATTCTAGTAATATAGACAACTTCAATTGTGCTAAATCCCCCTACATAGATCCCCTCCGCGGCTACTGAATAATAAAGTCTTGAAATTAAATACAATTTAAAGAACACTCAACGAATTACTTTTGTAACTTACCTGTTAAGACAATCCTCTCAATCGGATTTCAAGTTTTCTCACGTTACATCTTCGGTCGAGGTATACTGCGACCCAAAACTATAGACGCACCCCGAATTTTTCTTGAAATTCATTGTTGGTGAGAAATCAAATGAAATTTAGCTGATCAGGAACAAAAATAGCAATTGGCAAAAATAATGGTGCATTCGATTATAAAAATCTGCATTTGCATCAATAATAAAATCAAAAAAACTCCCGAGCGCTTGACCTAAAACTATAGACGCATCCAAAATTCAACCCTTATCTGTCGATCCCAGCGTCACCACAAATGATCCCTTCAGCAATTCTGGTCGGCATTTCCTCGACCGACGTCTTCAGATATCCCGCGCTGGCCAGGCGCCAACTCACCTCGATCTGCTTCTTCAAATCTTCACGACAAATGAATTGCCGGCCCCTACGTACATGGAGCGCTATAGAATGACCCAAACGTTCTCGATGATGTTCAAATCGGGACTTTTAGCCGGCCACTCCAAAATCGTAACGGTGAGAAACGAAAGAAACGCCTGTGTTGATTTTGCCGTGTGGATACTGGCACCGTCTTGCTGGAAAATTGGCATTCTGATTCCATTATCGTCTTGAAGTTCTTGCAAAAACGGGTAGAGATATTCTAACAGCGTTTGCGTGTATTTAACAGCTGTTTGCTTGCCTTCGGGAAAAGCAATCTTGGGCTTGCCGTTGTAGCACACACCAGCCCACACCATCACCGATCCACCGCCAATCCACCGCCCTCCACGCGATCGAGGTACGTCTCAGCGTCCTTGCGGATGTCATGCCAGTAATACTGGCAGCCATCCGGTCCGTCCAGGTTGAATTTCTTTCCATCGGTAACCAGCACCCAATCTCAGAACTCCACCTTGTTCAAATGTTTCTTCGCAAACGCCATGCGCCTGGCCTCTGGGTCTTCTTGAGGTGTGGAGGTGATTTTCGCTCGATGTACGACGTGATCTTGGACGTGCGCAACACACGGAGAACAGTCGTTCGCTTCACAACGTGATCGAGGGCCACTGCAATTTTTCTTGACGACATTTGCTTGATACAGGCGAGCCAAAAGATGCGGCGGACCGTAGGCTTCTTCAAATTGTGCGCCTACTGACCTTCTCGGTGGGTTTGGTCCCGTCTTTCTTGCTAAGAAGGATGCGCACGGCCTTTTCACTCCGTCCCACGCTTGCAGCAATCTCCCTGTTGCTCTTGCCTTCACCGTGGAGTCCGATAATGAGGCCAATCTCCCTCTCGGTCAGCATCTTGCCTCGCGGCATTTTTTTTATTGTGTGTTGGTCTCTCTAAAGAGGCTAGAATGCGCGAAAATGATTGGGCTACGCAATGCGACCAATTATTACCAATACAGGTCAGTATTTGGTTTTTATCACGAATTTCACCACGGTGCGTCTATAGTTTTGGGTCAATCTAGACCTACCGATTTTATGTTTTGTTAGTACTTGATGATATTCGACTAGCCAAATGTCAAGCCACGAGTTGCTTTTTCCAATTCAATTCGCCTGCCATAATGTCATTTTCGGAAAGTCTTTGAAGAAGTCAAATTTTAACAATTGTGACTGCGTCTATATTTTTGGGTCGCACTGTCATTAACTTATCCTCGAGAGAGCATGGCTGTCGGATATAACTAATCATTTAGGGTACGGGTTATAAAATGAGAATTGTTAGATGGAACGAGCTATTGTTACAAAGTAGAGCATCCCCCTGATCCTGTGACGAGGTATTAGCTACTAACTGAGCTATTTGTTACAAACTGTGCACGTACAAATAAAAAATGGACATGAAGCCAGTTTGAGGAAGTATACACTTCAACGTTGCCTATCCTGTATAGATGGATAGTGATAGAGGGTGCACTGTACGCACATTTCTCATAAAAAAGCCAGGTTCAATACAGCCCCTAATAAAATCAACTGTAAATCACTCAGCAAGCAGAGAAGATCGCCAACACAGCTTCAAGCCGTATCCATATGGTGACTATGCAATGAATGCCACATCGTGTTATAGTAAAGCAAGAAAGTATGCTGTATTGAATGTCTTACTCTGGAAAGCACATGCAAAGATAGCGATAGCGTAAGTACTTTACTATATGTCTGTACACACGTCCAAAGCGCTTCCCAAGAATGGTTTTCTCGGAAAATGACAAAAGAAACACGCCGCAGTTGTAGTTATCGCGCTGGATGCCACAACTCGCCTCTTACGTGCGGAACATAAACCGACTGCCGTAGTGCTCAGATCCAAGTCGAGAAAGCTCAAGTGCCACCTCTCTTGCCACGAGAGTATAGCTGGATGCCATGGGGGCGTAGTATAGAACATCCTGTATTTTTACATGAACGACAATACCGCACCAGTGATCGTTTCCGAGGATGAGAGGCACGATCACATGTGCTGTAACGTTGTTGTCCAACAATCCACGGAACAGCTCTCTGAATCCGTCGCTGTCTGCAGCCTCTGCCAGAAGTGCCTGCATCAAAGTCACCCCTTTTGCGGCTTGGAATAGTCGACGAAGGACAGCCGCCACGGTGCCATCCATAAGTGGCGATCCACCTACAAAGCTTAATAGGTACGCCTACCAACAAATTTAAATTCGTTTACATTGGCATCATAAAATTACACTAAAAGAGCGTACCTCGTACGACGTCAGAGTAGAAATTCAAGTAATTGCGGAAGTCATCCCATGAACCGAAGTACATCGAATCCATCGCTGCTGCTGTCACAACGACAGCAGCAGCGATGGAGGAGGTACCTCAGATTGACTGCCAGTACCGCCTTGCGCGGTAGACGCTGTTCCGTCGCCGCAGTCACTGGACGAGCACGATAGCAATAGCGGCAGCGCTCACTTTGGGCGCGTGCGGAAAGTCATCGGCGTCGTGGCAGACGCCAATGACTGCTTCTTTATCACTTGCGTCGTGGATCGCTGCTGATGCGGCCCGCTTTCACGTGCGCTTCTACCATTCCCGCTCATCCTGCTTCCAAATAGCGCGAATAGATATGTATACCTGGTGTACATAGACCTACGCGATAGGATTAGGGTAGAAGGTCCAAGAACATTCTTTTTTTGGATGCTCCAGTTTGTAACAATAGTGACTTTCTTGTTGGATTCACGCCCTTTTTGGTTGAATTCAGATCCTTTTTTTCGTTAAATTAAATTCTTTATGTTCGATTCAGTCCCACTACCGTAATTGCAATAGTGCTCACATTGATTTCGATTACTACTGAAAACGTATATGATCTCTACTTCAGCTTCCGAGTCGCAGATTTTTCCATTCACTTTCACTTTGCAACACACCAATAAAAAAGCAGATCAAAAATCGAAACGTGTTGGTGGTTGCTAATTAAACGGAAAATGAACTCTTTCGCACACACTTACCCAGGCTGCAGTGTCAGTCGACGCTAGAGTACATGGTCGAAGTCATCCACTACATGATACCCAACTGAAAATTCAGACAGATTATAGGACTAAGGTTAACTTTTTTGGTAAATGAATGCTAGCTTTGGTAAATCTTTTGGGCTGTTTATGCATCAAAAAGGAAAAAAAAACCGCCTTGTTGCTTTGTTTTGCTGAACAAGATTGTCAGATCAAGGTGTATGTATTGGCCCTGATTTCCAACCTTACACGCCGCAGCAATGGATCTAAATAATCTTATGATCAAGAACATTTTGATTTATGGAAACTCCAGTCTAGCACCTTTATCGAAAGCAAATCGATGAAAGCAATGAACAGATGCCTTAATTTCACAGCAATAAAACAGTGCATGGTGAATATATGCCCTGACCATTCAAAGCCAGTTGTCTACAATAAGCGAAGGTGAAAATTCTTCTGTTAGAAGAATGTGCAGAACAAAATCTCAATTTCGATGAACAGTCCCGAATTCCTCTCACGTTAACTTTATTTATCTGTCATGGAAGAGATATTCCTGCTGATCAAAGAAGCAAAAGTGATGAGAAAACACCTGTCAATATTTTGCACAGGAATCCATTAGAAATTAGTCTATCATGCTTCTGATTGTCGAAAGCTTGTGTCTTTTACATGACTACTTGCGACTTCGAAATACTAAAACCTCTTTGTCAGATCGTCAATCGTTATTGCACATACTTAAATTTCTTTTTCTGCAATTTGATCTCGTCGATCAAACGCAATATTTAAAACTATTCGACTACATTCAAAACCAAAGAGTGTGCGAAGAAGTTATCCTGGAAAACAAGTAAGTGTACGATCATTTTATGCGGACAAGATCGGCTAAAGGGATGAAAGAGACGATCAATCAACGCATTCAAGAGTGTGTATTGACTTTTTTTATGGCTATATGCATTGTCAACCAGGATTATACAAAGGAAGTACTTGGATCTACACCTTTTCCTTCATGGCTACCTGACTGGTCGGTAGCCAGCAGCTACAACAATTCAACGGTGTTTATGTTCGAGTTTTCAACGCCATCATCATAAACTCTGTGTCCTCCAGCATATCTGGTTAGCATTTATTCCATTTGAAATGTAGTTTTGTTACGCGACTCAACAGAACATTAGAACGAAGGGCAGCTACGTCTTCTGCGACCTATAACTCCACATTTCTCACACCTCCATTTTTCCGAGCGGTCTTCCCTGTTCTCGAATATAGACGCAGCCCTCTTCGCGCTGTCCTTTGGGAGACTTTCGGCGCCGAAAGGTCTTCTGCGGGGTTGCACGTTCACCAACGGAGGTTTCAATCGTACAATAGTGCTCCAACCATCGAGCACCTTCTCAATATCCGATATCACCTTCTCTTGTTTTCTTGCTGGAACCATTTCGATGCGTGATCGAATCAATCCTCGCTTCCCACCAAAATTCTTCGCCTCTCCCTTATATGTTCAAGAGAACCTAGTGATTCTGAAAGTCTAAAAGTGAAATGATTCACGTCTCCTACACTTGTCGAAGTCCATGCCAGTTGCCATTGTGGATAGAAGTTGTATGCAGTCAGTGTACCTCGATTCCTGATAATGCTTTCAAGCTTATGTGTGGAATGTAACGGGACTGAAACCCGCTTAGTTATTAGCGATGCGCGGGCGTGAGGAATTCGTACAGTAATAAATCCAAAACAAAAGTGTGTTATTCGATGGCTCCCGCAGGGAGCCAACCAATTCTATCTACTGTCTGATTGGCTATAAAAGCCTTATAACCTACTAATAAAGTTGTCTTATAAATCTAAATGGCAAAAGCGTGCAACTACCGTAAGATGCATAACCATGTAACAGGACGGCCTGTTAAATGCAAGGAATCCCAAATACCAACGTAAAGATCCCGGTGCATGGATGAAGTTCTTGTTTAAGTTTTCCATGTTGTACAAGACATTTCCTTAAGGTGAATACAGAAAATTGTCCGGATACGGATGCAATATCTCTGGAAGTTTCACCAAATGATGCATCTTCTCCTTACTTCTCTATCTTACCTCTGCTTTGATCTGGCGATCGAGAGCGGTTTTCAGCTTATTGAATACCGACAATAAGTCAACTGTATAGACTTGTCGAAACTTCTTCACATATGCACGGGCTCCCTCTGCCCGCGATTAAGACTTATTTCCAAAATGTGGATGCTGCAAAGACCAAGCCTTCACAAATTGTTTCTTTTAGACGGGCCAAGTTAACATAACGTATTCAAAAATTTCTAACTTATCTAGAGGCTATCTGCGAAGTTTGCAAACTGATCCTCGCAATCTTCTCCCGTTGAAGAAGACTCAAGGACATTCCATATTTGCATAAATGCGTCAAATCTTCCTTTTTTGCATAGTATTACTTACAATTGGCAAGTATGATTTTATTGATATGCCAAGTGCATAAAAAATTTGAAGACGACGGAGAAATTTGCGCTTTGGACTTCATAAGAGCCAGTTGCCGCTTGTGACGACTAAGTTTGTTGCAGAGCCATTTTCCAACACAGTTGACAATTTTGACATTGCCCACAAATAATTCTTCCGTTTTCCCATGACCAGGAAGTAGAAAGCTACTGCGAACGTCGTGTTGAATGCGGTCATTACGATGATGTGAAGAAGAGGCATTCGATATCGGTTGTTTTTATGCGTGCAGTCCCTCACAACAACTTGAAGGTATTGGTTTGCAAGTTTTACGCTGTCCGGATTTGCCAAAAATATACCAGTGATGTTTCCTAATTCATTCGATTAAACATGATGCACCCAATCGCTCTCTCGAAGATTGTCAGAAAAGCGTCTAGGGAAGTTTTCCCCGCAAGCTGCTCGTTTCGCATATTGACTCATGCGCTGTATATAGTGCGCAAGTCTGCAAAGGTATCTCTTTTCGTCATTCTAAATGCTGTTGAAATTTTATCCGTCCTAACATCCGAATTAGTCAAATTGTTCACTTTGTCTAAGATAAAAATAGAACAACCTGTTTACGGAGTGGTTTCGAGGCGACATTTGCAATGCCCTGATTTAGCTTGTGCAGGTCTTCTGGTATACTGTCAGTGATGCTTCCAACAGTACTCGATGGTGGACTGTGTTATAGAATCCTACGCATCACAGCACCACGCATAGCCTGCAGGACGGCGACTTGTAAACATCCTCCGCGCTCTTCTCTTCGTCGTCAATGACGCTCTCTGTCACGTTGACAGCGTGGCATCCTTTCCTGCGGTAGAATCACGCCTTGAGACACGAGATAACACCCACATCCATTGGCTGCAGGACCGATGTGGTGTTCAGTGGCATCACCGCGATCTCCACGTTGCTGAAGGGCATCTCGGCCCAGACCAGTGATACAAATATCCCGTTCACCGCACTCCTCGATCCAAACTAGTATCTGTGCGACAAGCAGCGTGGAGATTTCGGAAACAGAGATTTTTTCATCATAGCACGGTTGCAGCAGCTCTGGGCGTGCGCGAAACCGTCTCAAGAGCTGAATCATTTGAGACGGAAGGTGCACGGGGCAAGGCAAATCTTACTTTCTCCCACAGCCCGAGTTCATGCCGCGTAATCGCTTCGTTATTTGAGTGGTGCTGAACAGCGTGCGTTGCTGGTCGATCGTCAGTCGCACGCGCATGCGAAGGGATTGGGTCATATAAAAAAAGGAAATTGAATCTATTTTTTTAGGGATTTTTAAAATAGATAGGTGTCACTAAGTAAGGGAGACCTGTATTAGCAAATTCGCTGCCAATGGATCTAGACAATGATGGCCATGTTCTGCCATCAAATAAAGAGACCACGGGATTTTTCAATGCCCCGTCCCTACCTACTGCACCCAGATATTCTGGAAGTGCGACGCAGGAAAGAAGGCAATTAATGAAAGAGTACGAAGCCTATGTCTTCTCGTTAAGTGCTTTACAGTGCACGGGCCAACGTGTGTCCAGAATGCCGATGGCGGCTTGTATAGACGCGGCTATGAGAAAACAAAACTGCTGGTACGAAATGAACAAGGAAGTGGACCGAGTAACGGAGCTCGACTGTGTAAACTACTTCAAAGCAGCTAGAAATTTTGATGCTGAAGCCACACCAGAGTGGACAAGGCAATGGAAAGACTGAGAGCTGTAAGTACTCTGACGTCAAGTCAAGGCTTACTAGCCTTGTCACGGAAATGCATAAAATCCTGGATTTTCATAGCCTGGATATCGTAATGCTTGAAAGGGAGCCTCAGAATCGTGCAATACCTGGTAGCAGTATTAGAGCCCATAGGTTTCAAGGAAACCGTCAAAGAAAAGCCTACTTATGCGGGTAATGATCAGCATCGAAAGTATGTCAGGAACTTCTGTTATTGGATTCGTGATATTTTGTAGCAGTATATACAAGCGAAATTGCTGCTGAGAATACAACTGCAAAAAGGGGATTGGGAAAGACTAGAAGCCCAAACCGCGAGGATAAGCCAGAATCACATAAGCCGGATTTGAAAGACGCAAGACAAGAGGGCAGAAGAACAGCTACAAGCCAGGATACAGGTGTTTGAAGTGCGATTCAATGAACCACGGTGAGCGAGTCTGTCCTGATGCAGCCCCCAAGGAGAAAGGAGTCTTGCCCCTTCAATGAAGAAAAAAAAGAAAGAAATAGCAGCCACGGATGAATAAAATCCATCGTAAGAAACCCTCCGAAGAATGGAGAACGGTCGAGGTACAAATTGAAGAATTGATAGTCAAGGGAGTTTTATTTGATACGGGAGCGGATGTTTCAATGGTATTTCCGGGAGTATTAAAAATCTCGAAAAACGAGTTAGTATCGCAAAATCTATGGACCCGAAGCTAATTCGAGAGCCGATGTCTACTACGCATCATAATTGTGATGCCCTAAACGTCGATGAAGATCATACAATATCCTTCGCTGCGGTTCGTGGTGGATAAATCCATTTCGTTCGGCGTTGCTCGCAAGAGCCACTAAAATCACACCTTGAGGTGGTTGCAATTTGCATTGTACTGCAGCCTTGATCGTCAGCACACTGTTAGATAGCGCCGCATCGAAAACATACTTTTTCCATAGTATGTTTCGAGTAGACGATGTAAATCCCACCGACCAAGCGCGTACCATTTAGCATCCAATTTTCCCTACGAAATCAAATTATGGGCAGGCCCAACCACGAAATAGATTTCTGTGAGTTTCACAGGTTTTGTTTCCCTTGCAGCTGACAGTCATAGGGTGACATTTACCCCCTTGTTGGTCTTCATATCCTCTTCATTTGGAAGAATACAAACCCCATGGGCGTTTTCAGCATTTTCTAACTACGACTCATCGCTGTATAATTGGCGACTTGCTCCGCTGTCCAATATCCAGTGATCGTTTATGCCAATACCATGGTCTGAGATTGACAACGTAAAATTCGATTGATCTATTGCGAATTTATGGCTCCGATTGTGACACATCGCCCTCGAATGGCCAATCTTACCAAATTTATGACACCTTTAAGTCCTTCGATATCGCGACTTTTGGACGCCATTCGACACACCTTTCGGCAATGGTTTTTTCGTTTCAGATTCCCATGCTTGAACGAAATGAGCCAGCTCTTCGGATTGCTGCAAATATCCGCTCTGTGTGCATCAACCTTCGCCATGAGTACGACTCTCATGTCTTCTGATGCGTGTTGCACAATGTTGTTGAGAACCATGTATTCCGCAGCACCTCCCGAGACTTCCGCCAAATAGCGTTCCGACATTACTTGAAGGTAATGTACTAGACGATCCACTTCAACATCTTCGGGTCAGAGATATCCACATACTAACTGTGCCAACCTAACCTGCCTTTCGAAACGACGTCTCCACTACAAAAAACTCAGAGCCAAGTCCTTCGTATAATTCGGCTTCATCGAACATACGAATTTCAATCTTCTTCTGCATTGCGTCAGGGTATCTCATAACCCGCTTTATTCGTTGTACCGGCCTCCGAGCATCGTTTAAATGCTGGTAATACTTGAAGGCCGGGCCGGCGTGTGGAGCGTTCATGGCTGCAGCGTAAAGGTGCTACAATTTCGAATGCGGCAAACCATAACCAGGTTGTTGGCATACAAAGTGCCTCTGAGACGCCCACTGCTCGTTCCGCCTTGTAAAGTGAAGGCTTCCCACTCAATGCATCTATATTCATTCGCGGCCCACGTCCCAGTCCCGATGCAAACAAATTTTCATTTTCCCCAGGTGACATCTGCGCATCTTCCGCAATCTTGTTCTCACGGACTCCTCCAAAAAGCTGTCCTTGAATCTTGCTCTGGGATTCTTCTAAGCGATCCAGTCAACCCATCAACCCACGCACAAGCTGTACCATTTCGCTGATGATGTTGTTATTCTCCATGGCTCCTATGCCACCAGCACGAACTGAACAGCCGTCTCAATTGACCACACCAACGTTGGCAACCTTTCTCTCGTACTCCTCTGCCATACCAATATGAACACGCCTCAGCGGAGCACTCTGTGGCGGTAATTTTTCGCAAGCGAGGGTATCACCGTCATCCGGTCCATTTTGACACATAGTCTGTTGGTTTGACTTACTTCATGCAAAGCCGGGCCACGGACCACCGGTAGTAAGGGAATGCAGATAAAGGAAAGTGTATCATTTAATGGTTAAACATGTCTACCAATCACTTTCAAACCTCAACAATATGCTGAAATTTGACCTCTCTCTTCTTGACGACGCTGACGTATTAATCCTATTTCAAGATCACATTAGTGCCAGCCTTTCAGCGATACCGACAACGTCGAATGGCCCGCCATACTTGGCCGGATCACCGCAGCGGCAAACGAAATTCTTTGGGCCCCAACATCAAGCACCTAGGTAATCCAACTATGATGCAGTCATAGCTCACCTTTAGCACGAACAAAAAGAACTCCGAATTGCTATCACGGCTTGCAATGAACCTATCGATCTTCTACTTCCCCGTTTGCGCCGCCTCCTCATATTACAGAAAATGCGTTCTCGGAGAGAACGACTCCGTGAGGTGGAGCCCGACTCTCAAATCCATGAACTTCAAGGTAGCAATTCTTCGACAGAATGTTTATATCCTGAGAAGATTGTTCCCGCGACATCATCAACCACTCATCATCCACGATGTTCATGGCCGTGAAATCGGGTACGACAGCGAAAAAGCCGATACCATAACTGAATACTTCAAGTCACAGTTCTAAGATAGCGCTCGTGCACCCGTACCACTTACGAAATACCGCCTGCGCACCCGATCACTCCCGCGGAAGTTCAGACGGCATTTTACTCTCTGAAAATACCCGCGCCCCTGCAGCAGATCACATCCCTGGAGAACTTCTGAAACGTACTCCCCCCCACGCCCCGCAAATATCATCCCACCTGGCCACACTCACTACTCACGCTGTCAATCTAAACAAAGTCCTCCTCGCCGATACAAGTCTCCAGCTCCGCCTTGGAACCCGGACGCTCTCCACATTTTCTAGCAACCGTGGCACCCCTCAAGGGGATGCATTGTCACCTCTGCTGTTCATCATATATCTTGAAGCAGCTCTACGTGACCTATGTACCAGAATAAACACAACAATGGGGCAGCTCAGCGCAATAATTTATGCCGAAGACGTCGACTTTGTTCATCCTCAAGCAGACAGCCTTAAGCTGTATTTCGTTACTACTTAAGACGTTTTCGTTAGATGGTCCCTTCACGATAATGTGGCCAAGACTGAGTGGACGCACATTTCCAGGACTCGGGATACTCAATGTCGTCGGATCCGGATTTTGAGCACCTTGATTGGCGATCATGAGAAAGTAGCACATCGGAAATACTTGACGAAAAGAGCATTCTCGTAATCTTGGAAAGCATGAATTCGACCCACCGCGCAAAAGTTGATAATGATAATAATAATATAGGCAAAGAGAGAGCGGCGCGCATCATTCTAACCAATGAAATCTCCTCCAATGTTTATGTGCATAAAACTTCAACGTCAGTCGATTTCCAATACATCATTCGTGCCAGCAATCAATTCCAAAATTACTCACGACGCCTCTATTGGTCTCATGAACCTTCTACTAAAACGATGAATACCTCTAGAGCTGATGAGAATCTGCGTTTGTACGAATTAAGATTATCGATGTCGATAATGACTTCAATTTTTTTTGTGTGAAGGAAGTGCACAGCTGGAATGTTGTTTTGTGTCATGAACGGGAACAGAAAACTCGAACGGTAGTCCCAATCACCCGTGATCGAAATAAAGTTGTCCCGAACACATGCCGTTTTCAGTAACGTGAAAAGAGAGCCGAGTATACGATGTTTTCCGAATTAAAAGATGATGCTGTGACTATATACAAGCAAACCAAGTCACATTCCAATATTAGCACAGCCCTTAGACCAAACATGCCTCTGCATTAGTACGCAGCAGAAGCGGTCCAATATAGAAATGTCGTAATCGTTTGTAAAGCAACCCCGGAATTATATAATCCATTATGACGGGTTCTGCCGGTTAAATACACCCTGTCCGGTTATCATACCCAAGCCATATTATACGCTACACAAAACAGTATAATACCGTGCCAATTAGTATAACGTCCGTTTTTGGCAAAGGAGCATTTTTCAACCATTCCTTGCCCCACTCAAATGGTCGGCAGCGGTCGCGCGTAAAGCCTACACCGCTCCCTTTTCATCCCTTTCTATCAACTTTCATCACGCTCAGTCCCCAGAAAAGCACCATTTTTCAGATTCACTGCACACTATGTCCCCAAGCGCGTTTCCAACACCAATATCGAGAAAACGGAAGCCATTGAGTGGATCTAAGGTCCCGGAATTGGAGTTCCTACGCGCGCCTTGAAGCACTCCCAAGCGGAGCGAGGTATAGAAGGTGTTAGGTGCTCAGATTCTCCACTGGTGGAAGAATCGTGTTGCCATCACGGCCTCTCCGGCGCGGCCGCTGCCTGTGGCAGGCGGCGGGGGCCACCCACAGGTCGAAGACGTTTCGTTTGATCAGACTCTGTTCCTGCGAGCAAAGGAGGTAAAGGTGTCGCGTCAGTGGATCCAAGCATCTACACGCAAGCTCGCTCGAGTAGAGCTGGACGACTAGACTTTAGTGCATCTGACCAGTATTCACTCGCTTGAGGCCTCCCTATGGACTCTCTCTCTGACGGGCGACCAACCTCACCGTGTTGAGTGACGACGAGCTCAATGCGTTTGCTATCCATTTCCTCATGTACCTCTCATCCAAGAAGAGCGTGCTGATGGGACTGAGCACCCTCCTGATGGATGCGACGGCGGTTTTCTTTGAAGACTCACGGCGCAACACTGTGGATATCATGGCGCTCGTCATGTCGTCTTGCGCTCGACGGGGTTTGCATTGATTCGGATCACTGTTGCGCTCACCCTCACAGCCACAAGAACAGAGCTGCCACCCCTTCTGATCTGAATTGGCGCGAAACAAATCAACTCAGAAGCGCGGCACCATTTACGTCGCGCATCAACAGTGAGCGTGGATGAACAGCTAGCTTTTCCTGAAGTGAGTAGACCTGACGTTCTCATCGATTTTGGACTCCTGCGGCGGCAGAGGGCTCGTGTGGGACTCGATGCGAGCGCACATGGCGAAGGCCGTCAAGGCGAAGTGCATCATCATGAAGAGCGATATGTTGATGATCCCTGGAGAGCTGATGCCGTACCTGTAGGCAGGGGACATAGAAATCTTCAAGTTGTTCAAACTTCGTCCCTCTAGCGTGATTGACGAATGGAAGCGATCGGATCGGGTGCAGTACACCAAGGGCGGCAATCCGCGGCCACCGTGCGTCGAAGGTGGGGTGGGGGCTTGGGTCAGCAATTCGTGGAAATCTGTACTTAACGATGTCTTGCGGAGATAGATTACCGCAGCTAGATTTGCAGTTGACTACCGTGACTGGCACATTGCCAAGTACGACGTGTACCCCGGACTCTTTCAGAGTAGTTAAGTGAGCGCTGACGGAAATCGCCTGATGATGTAGATAGTGCTGATAGTGTAGATGGGTTTGACGAGCTAGTCGTTGAGTAAGGACATTACATTGTGTGTTTGCAGCGCCTAATCTGATGCATTTAATAAATCTGAATCAAGAGCCTTCCGTGGCAGTTCAAGACAAGATTCAACTGAGGGGAATCTGTTTGTCTAACGTTCAGCCTGCTACACCGCTCCACCAGTGCCATCGTTCAATATCTGAGTGGAAAACATTTGTCTGAAATGCGTGCCAATTACTAGTGTAACCTGCCAAAGATAATACCCTGTTGAAAATTTGGGTGTTGTAAGGTGATATAATACGGTATATTAAGCGGCAGAACCCGTTAGTTACCATGTCATCAGCTTTTTGGATACTATGTGTGGTAACATATTGCAACGACCGCATTGTACGAGAACGAATGCCTTTTTCTCAACTATCATTAGGAATTATGTTCAGTTGTAGGTATGGGTCAGTGATTTAATTGCATTCAAATCCCTGATACTATCACGTTAAAGCATGATTTTGATACTGTTGAAAGGACTTAAGGTTAGGAACTAGGTCTCTAGCTGCACTTTGCACTTAGGCTAAATGAATGGCTAGGGTACCACGAAGTATTGCAAAAAAAGCGAAGTGTTGCAAGATAAATAATAATAAAAACATAGATTGGCAATTTTCCCTTTCCCCAAGCATATTCGCTCACCTACCAACAGGTTATGAGCCCAACCAAGATTCCTCCAGTGAAGACCATGGAATAATCTGAAGAGTAGATGAGTCGAAAATGGATCATATTATAAAGCTATTGCAGACGCTTGGAAATCGACTGGACAAACACGACGTTGAGCGCAGTGTCGGGTCACCGGTCCCATCACCAACGATACGGGGACCAACCGTACTCGGAGCGCGAATTAATTAATTCCAGCGATTAACAATGTCATCCTTTGTTGTAAGTCCAATGCAGCAGCGAGGGAACCGCATGAGACAAAGCTCTGTCCAGGCCATGCAAAATGGTGCGCTAGAAGGACTAGATTTAATGAGACTTCCGACTGCACGGGACATAAAGTTTGCAATTTAGCCATTCGACGGAAAGAAAGTTTACTCGGAGCTTGAAGTGCTATTCACCTAGTGAAAACATCGATTTTCGCGGCAACTGTCCTATGCACAGCAAGTGTTGGATGGAATCTGAAGTGAAGAAATCAAACGCGACTGCTTGGGAAGACACCTCAGCGATAAGCACTCAACTATTACCAGCAACAAGTCACTGAGTGGATTACTCAGTACCTTAGTGTGGGAGAGGACATGGATCAAATAAATGGAGTCTTTCGGCCGAACATTACCAGGACGCAAGCGACGAAGTTCTTCATGGCAAAGAAATTGACCGGAAGCTCATGGAATGAGCATTTTTGTTTTATCATCATTTAGCAAAGCAGTAGGAAGAGCGGATGATACGCTCTTGGAAAGCGTCATAAAATATGCGCATCTTGCCTTGAACCAAGCAGTGATGGTCCGCGTGGACACAAATCGATTCGACTCAAGAACACAGGTGGAGGAGCTTTGTCAATTTGCGCAAATAATGGACTCAAACACCCGAATACAAGCTCAGAGAGAAGCGAAAAGTTGGACACGTGATCGAGTCGGATCTGTAAGGGAATCGAAACATGCAAAGCCGCAGAGGACAGCAAAGTATGACAACTGCGTGAAAATTGGACACTTTAAACGCGATTGTGGAAAAACGGATGCAAAGAACACTATTGACATTGTCCTAGGAACTGAAAACCGCAAGTGAGATGCTCCGAGCTCAAAAATCATGGATTTCAGACAGCAGCTCCAGCTGGCATCTCGTAACGGATTTGAAGATGCTTAGAAACGGTAGAAATGCAACGATTCATTTATCCTCCCCAATGCATAAGAAATGAAAGTGACGTGGACAGGAAAGCGAATACCCGTGCAAAAGGCAATGGTTTGTTGAGGGATATCACACTCCTCGACGTACAATTTGCGGAGGGTTTACCGGGGAATATTTTATTATATGGAAAATTGGAGGCGAAAGGATGCCAGCTGGAGTGTCTATAAGATGTATCAAGAGTAGTACAGCGTACTTCTGACGAAGCAATTATATTCCAAGTCAAGACAAAGAATAATTTACTTGTTGTCGAGACGGAAAGTCAAAGAAGTTCATCCAGTGACATGGATATGCTGACTGCAATAGAGTCAGCCAACGCAGCCAAGATTTAGATCGGAAGCCTGTATCACTTCATCATCGCTTCGGTCATCTCAACTACGACACTATCGAGCGGATAGCTAGGATGCCGGACTCAGGCATAGAGATTGATGACCATCGGCAACCGAAATGTGTTACTTGCGCGGAGAGCAAGAAAACAAAAGACAAACGGTTTCGGACAGATACCAGTGTGAACTCACCAATTGAACGAATTGGTGGAATTATATGCAGCGATTTGAAGGGTCCAATCAGGTCTCAAGACCGACGGTAGCAGATATCTGGTCAGCTTTATTGACTTTGAGTCGGATTACTTTCGCATATTCCTGGCGAAAACGAAGGCTGAAGTGACCAAGCAGTTTCAACACCTCTTAGTGCACTTCGAAAAACGATTTGACTGCAAGTGTATTGGGCACCGAGGGTGGTGGGGAATACAGAAACATCGATATTTTGTGCAAGGAAGCCGGAGTACGAAGACAAATAAGTGAGGCAGAAAATCAAGCTTCAGATGGAGAAGCAGAACGAATAAATAGGACCGTTTTGAATCTAGTGCGTTCTTTGATATTCGGAAGCGATCTGCCATTGCATTTTTTGGGGAGCCGCCGCGGAATATGCCGCATATATTCTCAACCGAAGCCCGACGAGAGCAATTCGATGAAGGCATTACCCTTCTAATGTTTTTACTAGTAAGGAGAGAAGTTTGGGTCAACTTGTGCAACTATCATGCGAATCTGGAAAACTTCCCTTGCAAAAGGAGGCGAAAAAAGGGTTATAATCGATATATGTGTTAAAAACAAGTGATACAAATTCTATCTACCCTAATTAAAAAGACCGGTAGTGACTCAGCACTTACGAACGTTGAATCAGTATTGGACGAAAGAAGAGGATCGATGCGAGTCACTCAGCAGGATTCCGATGTTAAGAATTCCGATGATGCCATCAGTAAAATTGAACCAAGGAAAGATGCAAGAATGGGATCACTTCAATTCAGAAAGAAATGACGGACAAATGGTTACTAGAAACCAAGGAAAGAAGAACCCAGCTCGAGAGATTGTGTCAGTAATGATTGAGCCGGATCCAAAGACTTACAATCAAGCAATGAAGTAATCGAAGCATGTAGAATAGAAGCAGGCTGCAGACGCAGAACTGGCCTCATGGGAAAAAAATCAAACATGGACCATCATCCCAAGACCTATGAAATCAAGGCTTTGCATATCAAGTGGTTATTGAAGGGAAAAACGGGCACGAACCGTAATCTAGAACGGTTCAAAGCAAGAATGGTTGCTTGCGGGAACGAACAAATGTTCGGTATCAACTTCGACATAAGCTTTATCAAGGACCTGGGGTATACCAGAAAGACACGGGACATACCTAGCGCGTACATGAAGGCCCCAACGGAAAAGAACTTGGATCTATATTCGCGCGTGTCACAAGGAATGGATATACAAACGACCAAGCTGGAAGAAATTGGTGTATCAAGAAGGGATCAAGTGGTAAGTGAACAAGAAGAGGCGCATGCGTGTGCTTCCGTGGATAATCAATTTATACAGCAGATGTATCATATTCATTTAGCGATCAAACTCACCTTCCAAGTCTATATCTCCAAACATAATATCAACCAAATAAAGACTCCTTCCTGTACTTTTTTTGTTCGCATGTGTGCTCGGATGTAGCCTGTCCTGATAGTTTCGGCCGACAAATCTCTCCAGGAATCACCAATCAATCTGAAATATCGATGCGCATTGCTCTTCATCTTAAGCGCGGTCATCGTCTGCTGCCGCTTCTCTCGGATATGAGATATCATGAAGTCGATCCACTAGCCGCGCATTTTGACCTTGATTGCCTCATCCAGCTTACATCTGCCGGCTGGCATACAGACGTGAATCGAGGGGGAACCTTCAGCACAACCTTGATTTCTTCTGTGTAAGCAATCACGGGAGCCATCCAGTGACCGCTTAAGTCATCAAGAAGCAACAAGACTGCCTGGATCATGTTAGGTCGCTGGGCAAAATGCTGCACGAGGAATTGAAGCTGCAGAGCTCGTTCCACTATGATGTTGTATTGCCGAAAATTGACGTCCTGTCGCGTCCTCAATCGCTCGGACGTCTTTTCACGCTTTGCACTAGAATCCGTGCCGTACTCTCAGATTCTCCTATGCCTTCTCCTCGATCGGCGATCGCTTTGCTCCAAGCACCAGTGTTGGAGGATATTAGCCAACATTGGAGTCGGCTAGGAGCATGACTGTGGCTCTTTCTTTCTCCTAACCAAAGTTTCTTTTCTCCAGTTCTTTCCAGAGTGCTTTTGGAAAGTATTGAAAGAAATTTGCTATTGGTTCTTAAATACAAAATTCGAGTAAGAAGTAGACATATTGAGCAAAATTTACCATTTTGATCTGCATTGAATATTTTGGAGACATCGATCTCCTGTGCCGGGCGCCTAACGCGACCAAGCTGGACTCTTCGGGTGTTTCCTTACCTTGACGCGTTAAAGTTCGCATAGTAAATTTGTTTCGGCGCTTCAACAGCTTCTGCCACGAGGGATTCGCATCGAGCTTGTCAATGCCGTTGTTTTCTGCAGTTTCAAGAGTCTGTAGCTGCAGCATAGTTGAGGAGATAGGAACACCTTCAGCTCGTAGGTCGTTCACCTAGACAACAAGCTGATGCTCAAAGATAACTGAGGGGGTCGTGGTGGTGCCGAGATCCCGCTGCTTCTTCTTGCGAGCGAGCCGCGGCGCTCGACAAAGGAACTGGATTGCTGCATCTTCCTTCCTTCACTTGTAGATGACTTCCTGCGGCTGTCAATCTTGCGCTCCGGCAGGTCTGGATAGAAAGCATTCATAACGACACTTATATTATCGCATACGCTGAACATATCCAGCACCTCCTGCTTGTGTGTGGGAGTGAAGAATTCTCGAGCATTTTGCAGCGGCTGTCACCCAGGTCCGTCGCCGCTACGTACCATGTTTGCTCCGTGTGTATTGCACCGATTGCGGTGGCAGCAAGCGTTTGCATGTGTTTGCTGAATTGCATTGATGCGCCAGTCACTCAGAGTCAATACTACTCTAGAAAAAAAGCACTCTCATTGAATGTGGCGCACACCTTTTGCATTTCTGGGCCGTAGAGTACACCTCACCTCACCGTCTCTTATGAATGGTATTATGCGTGAGGAGCAATGGAGGAAGTCTATTGGCTAAAACCCCGTTGTCTCTTATGATTGATGCCATCTACAACTAATTAAAACCGGTACATATATTTGACCTGCACCTCTGACCTTGTGCGTCGGAGGCTCAGGTGCTCAGGACTTACCTAGCCCTAACTGTTATAGTTGGATGAAATAAATCTAAGTATTAATTTGGTTGGCTATATATGCGCATGTATGATTTTGACTGGCCTAAACCGATAATACAAATAGCAAATATACGTCGGACAAACATGATATTCTACCATATGCTTAATTCACACACCCACTTTCTTGATAATGTTGAAGATATAATACAAATTGTCCAAAGAGTAGATAATTCATGGAAGCCGCTAAGTTCATCTTCAACCGACGCTGTTAAACACGATTTTTGCTATTTTGTAGCTGTAAGTATAACTGCGCTTTCTCCAACCAACTGCTACCTGCTATGATGAATTTAACTTTTTGTTAAAAAGCCGTAAGATGTAGCAAAGACGTAGCAATGCAGCTGAATTCGGGTTATATACCCCATACTATATGTACCCGATGAAAGGACCTAGAGATAAGTTGGAGATTTTCTAGTCGCATTTATGACTCCGGAATGGACAGAATAGTGGACACGTGTTTTAGGAAGGTTATTGTAAGCGTTAGCTTTGCAAGAATCAAAAATAAAAAATAAACACAGTTTGTCAATCACTCGAGCCAGTCACGCCATTTACGCTCACCTGCCCACAGTATCTCTATAGCTACAAAACGTTTTCCTCCCCGTGGTACAACAGCTTGCGAGGGATGCACTTAGCTACGATGCAGTTCTCGCGCTCTTCGATGACGATGACAAAGAATTTGCGTTTCTTCATTTCGTGCGACACTCGGCAGTGGTCGCAGTCATAAGTAGAAGCAGGTGCTCGAAGAAGCACGGTGGCTCACGTCCTGGAAGGCACCCGAATCGAGAGAGAACCACCAAGATGGCCACAACTGAATCATGTCTGACTATTTCGTCGAGCGCCCAGCTTTCTCTGACGAGCATTTCCAGTGGCGTTTTCCCTTGAGCCTTTCTGTGTTCTCGCGTGTGGTCAGCTGCATTTCATCACGGGACGCATATTTGATCCAGAATCCAGATGCTGCGGATAAAAGTGTCATCGCGCGATCGACAACGCCTGAATGCTTTTGAAAGCGTCATTCTTTCAACTGAACATTCTATTGACAATCCTCAATCAGACAAATTATTGACAACGCTCAATCAGACAAAGTATCAGTTGCTTTATCATGTTGTACTTCGACATTCCCACGTAATTTCTAATGCAAGAATGATAGCGATGTATTATGAAAAGGTATCCCCTGACTCGGTTTCTTAGCGTTGATGTTTATGTATTGATTATGCACCCAACTATTGAAGCTTTAGAGCTGCAACTATTATTGGATGCCATAGAGAGGGTGTACGAAGCCGCGAGTGGCCGAACGAGTAGACAAGAGGCCAAGGTGACGCTCACAAGTGCGATATGGGGCCAGGAACAATAAATTGGATAAAACTCCACATATCGTTCAGAAGGTTATATGCTCGGTCACGTTACTGATAGTAGTCAAACATCGCATGAGATACGGGTCCTACGCTGAGATCTCATATACGCGTGAGGCTACTCTGACACTCCACTCTCTAAAAAGCACTAAGCGCAATCCGCCAGATCGCGTAAGGAACACCAGTGGACGTTATGGACGAATACGTCCGAATGGCAAAAACAACCGCGCTCGAGAATTGGAAGTGGTTATGCGTTGCCGTGATCGACTCGCTAGGTGACAAATCCTTTTGCGCGCCGGTGACTCAATACCTGTCGCGTTTGCTGCAGATTGGAGAAGAAAGAGGCTTCCCTGGAATGCTTGACAGCTTGGACTGCATGCACTAGCGATGGAAGCACTGCACCAAAGGCTGGGTGGGGAAGTTCACGAGCAAAAAGTGAGTACCGACGATCGTGCCCGAAGCTGTCGCAGACTATGATGGCCGAATGTGGCACCTCTTTTTCGGCATAACAGGGAGTCACAGCGGCATTAACGTACTCGATCGATTGCATCTGTTTACGGATCTCATGGACGGAAGGGCTCCTTCGATACCGTACTGAATCAACGGCACGCATTACTCGATGGGCTACTATCTGGCGGACGGGATGTTCCGGCCATGGGCAACGCTGGCCGAGACAGTTTCCAATACTCAGCCGAAGAAGAAAACACATGGAAATAATGCTGGTCTATATCAAATTGATTCTCACTTGTTTGCCACTAGGTTTTTGCTGAAGTACATAATCGGCGAAAAAATATGTCGAGCGAGCATTCGGAATGCTGCAATCCAAGTACGCGATACTGCCAAGACCGTGTAGTCTTTGGAGGCAATAAGACAGGGCGTACCTTATAATAGCATGCGTCATTCTGAGCTACGTGGCGATCGAGTCAAAAGGGATCTCGATAGAATCATTTTAGAGAGGAGTGTTCAAGACAACATCACGTCCTCCAGCACTGTCTTCAGAGCTCCTAATATAAACACAGATAGCGAATTTTCGAGCTTTATTAGTCGGTACAATGCTATTTGAAGCATTGATATGCACTATCAATTGCACAATGATATAATCGAACATCTTTGGAAGAGAATGGATACTCAGAATGCGCGGTAAAGCGTAAATTAAGGACGTGGCTCATATTGCTTCATCTGTAAAGAATATCAAAGTACCTGTGCATCATACTACAGTCCTTCTCGCTCTTCTTCCACTGTAGCACTTGGTGAATCGGCATCTTCGTTAGCAAGGGAGGTGAGCTTAGGATCCATTGCCTTGGTGAAAGCGTGCGCCAACTCAATCTCTCGTTCTCGTTGGCGCAGATATCAGAGAATATGACGCTTTTGTAGCATAACGTATTCACTGGCAACTTCGTCCAGGACTTCGAGGTTCCTGAACATGATCTGGTTTTTCGCAGCCAGTCAGTGAGATTCAGCAAGCTTCTTGAGAGCGGCAATCTTCTGCTTTTCTATTACTATCACTTTGGTGGTGCTTTTGGCAACACTCGAAAAGCTTCTGGCGATTGACGTGTCGATTTCAGCTTAACGGGCCTGATGCTTTGCCCCACGACGACCAATTGGGAAGATTTAATTGCTCTCGATGGGCTCTGCGTTGTTTGAGCCTTTAAATTGGGTCAATCTTGCTTCTTGCGACTCACTATCAATAGGTCGCCTGCGTTAGTGGCTCTCCTGCATACATCATCGAATGTTAGTGATAAAATACAGTGACGCATGTTGCCAATAGCAGACCTACTTTGCTGAATCTATAAAATCTCTCAACTTCTGCCAATCTTTTAGCAGCTCCCAACAGGTCACGTGTTCGATGGATTAACACGATCTTGTGAATAGAGTGTGTGCGCGCAGTCCAGCTTCTGTGTGATGGTTGCGCTGTTGTCGTTACGCCTCTGAATAGCTGACGAATAGCCTGAGAACTTGTTGAATGGTTTTTAAAGAAGGTACCAGCGGTTCTTTCAGCCTTCATTTTTCCTAACGTCATGAAACGGCCTTGGAAAATGTGCCGAGAACTCGGCATGCACACGAGCCCAAAAATGTTGGCCAGCTGCTGGTTGCCCATGATGGGGTCCTGTGCGATTGCCATCCACGCTCGCACAACCGTGGTGCAAGCGTGGTGTCCTCGGCCTCCTTCCACTTCTTCGCCTAGATTACCATTTCCACACTGCGGTGCTAGCAAAGGAAACACAGATTCGAAGTACAGTAGTGGTACAGGTGAACGAAAATGGTGTGAATGTCTAAACCTGTTTGGCAAACTGTGTTTACCCTAACTATTAGTTTAGCCTAAGTACCAAGTGCGACTAGAAACCTAAAACATAATCTTGAGTCCATTCAACAAACATAAACGAGGGAACTCATCGTGTGGAGCATTCGTTTTTTTGGCGAAAATTAAACTGGATTTTGCTACTTTCTGTACTTTTTATGGAGAATTTAACTAAATCATACATCTATGATTGGAGCTGACCTAAGGCCACAGTCCAAACTATTAGGACCACAGTCCAGAAGTACTGTATAGTCTTCTGAGATCATCACAGATTGATGATTATTGTTTCTTTTAGAGTCATGGATCAGGGTAAAACCCGAGGTAAGGGTTAGATAGTTAGTCTAATTGAAATGATCATTGTTGCTGAGAGATATACGTAACTTATCTCCGGTTCTCAAAAAGGACAATCAACAAGAACGCTGCCTTTACCCTTCCGCAATCTTGCTACTTCTGAAATCCCGTGAAGATTTCAATCTACGCCTCCACGATCACCTTTATAGTGAACAACTTGCCGTCCATCGTAGGTTGCACGAAGACTTAGTAACAATTGCATAGCCCTTTATAGCGGCTTCCATGTTGATATTTTATCAACGTTCCTGCCAGTAGCATGCATATTGATAGTGTATAGGCAAAGGTGCATATTTGACCTTACACTAATAATAATATTAGTGACCCTATGTACAGTAGTTTTAGACTGTGGCCGTAGTAGTTTGGACTGTGGCCTTAGTGGCCTTCCTACTTCGTATGAGACAACAGGCAAGTTTGTTTATTGCGCCCTAATTGACAACCTAAATAAGACTCGTTTGTGCTGCTTTTTGGAAGGTTACGTGAACCAGGGGGACGATCGTGGGTTCCTGATTGTATTTGCGGATCTTATATCTTCACCACTGTGCTGAGGCCTTCCACAGCTGGGTTATTTGGGAAAGCAGGAATTTTAATGATAATCTGGTAAAACCTTCAACTATTTTTTGAGCATGGCCCACTTTACATTGATGGCCTCAGTTTCATCGTTTACGTCCTATGTTACAATACAAACTCAGCGATTAACGTGGACCCAATAACATAGATCAAATACACAACTTACAAGATAAATGCTTTACCATTGCGCCGTGTCACCAATCAAGATGACATTGCTCATGGAGATCATTTTTTGTCAGTGTTCTCCCACTATTCTCTGTCTTCTTCAACTTGTGAGCAGAAGGGATCCCCAAGGTAGAGGTGAACACCATTGTGCAACCACCTCTCTCTTGTCTGTTTGTCTCTTGAATTCCTCTAGATACTTGTTGATCGCAGAGGCTGATATCATCCTGCATACCGGAGTGAAAAATTTATGGAAACCCATTCAGATAACGTAACTTCTCTTCGCTGCGACGTGTTTTTTCGGCTCTAAGCGATGATTAATTGCAAGATTCACTTTGTTGAGCACCTACAGTGAGCCTCCTGTTGATACTTGTAGGAGCTTTTTAATGTAAGGATGGACGCCTTCGACTCGAGACGTAGCTTTGTATCCAAAATGCAGATACTTTGACGTCCACGCATTTACAAAGTGTTTCTCATTTATAAGCCACGTATTTGCGAGTTATTCGAGAACCTCTGGTTTCGTTCTATAAGAATCTGAAAGCTCGTTCCAATGTTTTTAATATTTCACTTTCGTGTTGGCCGCCAACACAATGCACCACTGTTGATGAAACATGGTCCATTCTTCGCTCGTCTCGAATTGTCGTTTGCACTTGGCCAGTATGTTTTTGTTAATGTGCCATATGCATAGCAAGTGGGACGAAAATAAAAATACTTTATCGATAGCTGCCATCAACGCCAGTTCCCGTTCTGTCACAATCAGAACCGGGCGTGTCTCAGGCGTTCATATGGTCGCAAGTTTAGATAATGATCACGTTTAATCGTTTTGTTTCTCTTCCTTGAAAAAGCAGAATCTGACCGAGAAATGGCTATTAAAGCTTGTCATACGTACAATATAAAGTAAGGGGATTCGTTACTTGTTTGTTTTGTGTGTAACGTACATGCATGCAACATGATGGTATTGACGAGCAAACCGAACAATCTCTTTGTGATCGAAAAAATAGAGAGTTAATCGTTCCATTTGCATCACATCTGTGGAAGTGCAGAAGTTCGGATGCTTGAAAAGCATCAAAAAGAGCTTAAATTGGTGTCCTTACATGTAGCATGTTCTTCCACACATTCTCTCGCCCATTGTATAATGTAGCGAGGTTCACAAGCACTCCTTCATATGTCTCACGGATTGTTATAAGGATCCCTGAAGGTTTTACACCAGAGAAATTCATACTTTTGACCGCATCATCCTGCGTGCTAGTTAACTTCCGGTGAGTCAAATGGCCGTAAGGATAGAGTCACGAAGCGTGATTATGGCTGCACTCCATAACTTCTAGATTCCAATTATCCCGCCTTTCTAGAGAACATGCCACTCAGGAAAAAAGGGCAGCTGATTCGGCGTGAGCTGGTCTGACGTTGGCGCTCTTCCCCAGGTTTATTCACAATTACGACACCTGGGTCACATTTGAGGTAGACCCGTTTTCCTGCGACTGAACTTTTTATTCTTGGAATACACAATCTCTGGTGGAGCAATTATATTGTTGTGTTGCACAAGTAGTGGTGATGATGTGGACAAGGAAGGCTCGGATGTGAATGTTGAGGACGAATATGGCATGGACGAGGATGGTGCCGATGAGGTGGGCATGAGAAAATTTCGGGCTTGATTCGTGAAGATGCCTGAGGGGTTGAGATGCTGCAAAGTACGTAAATATTCTCTGCAAATTGCAGTTCCCAAAATAAAAGGAAGTGCATTTGAAAAAAAAAGGTTCAAAATATAGCAGCTCCCTTTATTTATCTTGGTATATTTTTTGGGGAGTTGTTAGACTCACGCGCTTTTTGGTTGAATTCACGTCCTTTTTTTCGCTAAGTTAACTAACTTTTTTTCCGTTAAGTTTCACGTTTGAGAAACTAAACGCATTTAGAAACGTTTAGAAACGGAAGAAACAAAACTTTTTGAAATCGTTTGACGCAATGAACACTCAAAACATGCTCCCTCCTCCAGGGGTGGAATATGATAGCCCTGAAGAAGTACAGTCAGCAGCTCAAAAAATGGGCTCGCAGACAAGGATATGCAGTGACTATCAAACGTTCAGCTGCCAGAAAAAATGTACAATAAAACTGTGACCGTGGTAATGCGAGCGTATCTGATGCAACAGAACGGAAGTGACAGAAAATGTCTCGGCGTATTGAATGCTCCTTTTTTCGTCTGCAAATTATTCCAAAAAAAGGAAGACGGAAATTGAAGACGGTAGTCAGTGGCCGCATTCACCAAAAATCCCTTTACTCTTCTGGCATTTAATCATAGAAAGCTCAGTGTCGACCAGTGCCTTAATATTCACGCGAGTTGATAACCTTCAAAACGCAATGCGTATTCTCTATTTCACTAACCAAGGGAGACCTGTATGGTATGACGTCCTATTGTAATGCGACACTTAATTATAGAAGCTATAAATAGTAGTTCTCGAAAGAATTTCTTCTAGTCACAATTCTTCATATTTCATAAATCCACTTTTAGGGTAACGGTGGCGATTCGGACGGTTGGGTTGGATGGCCCAGATCAATATCGGATAGCTGCACTTCGCTCCTTGCGAGTTTCAGGATTTCTCCCAGCGGTGCCAATGACACTGTCGTTCAGTGATAATCCATCGGACTTTGCCAAGTAAGGGGGCGTTTCATAATTAATTGCCAAAAAAGAGGAGATTTTCCAAAACAGGGGGAGAGTTAAATATTACTTTTCACGTTTGAATTAAAAAATAAAATTCCAAACCTAGCAACAACAATATTTTTGTCGTTTCTTATAACCACGTATCAACAAAACGATGGAGGATACTACAACCTTTAACAGTGGCCATTCTTTTTATCAAAGTAGGAATGTACAAGCTACATAGAAAATATTGCATTAAGGCAAGGTAAACGAGCCGTGCTAGATTTGGAAGCAAGCAGTGGAAAATTCTTTCGATTAGTTTGCTCAAGCACGAATTGTGTTCCTTTCAATGTTAGTAAAACCCGAGGAATTACGTCTGGATATGTAATTGGGACATTTAATTCGAATCATATTGGATGTTCAAGTAGAGCAAGACCAACATGTCACCACATAGTTGAGTTTGAAAGCATCAGCACGTCAATTTAAGCACACGAAAAAATGCCAGGGAAGGCAATTATTGTACAAGTAAGACAAGCTGAAGGTGTTACCATTTCTGGCCGGATGGCGTATCGAGCACGTGATACTACAGCGCGCGCCATTGGTTTTGGGACACTTCCATTTTTTTAGATTGTTTTAGATTATTTTAGATTTTTTTTGAACGGCTTCACATATTTTCATTCGGAAAAGTGTGTCGTTTAGCTCGACTTCGTGAGGGTCTAATGACGTAATTTCCGTCCCAAACATGACGTATTTTTGACAGAAAGTGGAAAATACCAAAACAAGGTGGGTTATGAAGACTAAAACAGGAAAGAACGGCACGCAGAAACGTTTGTATTAAGTAATCTTCTGCTCTGTTTGACGCGTTGCTAATATGGAATATGCTTTCCGTTGACTTCTTTTACCATTTGAACCCGTTTCGGCATCGAGGAGACAAGCGTGAGGAGGTAGAAAGCCGGAATCTGGTCCCACACCTGCTGGATGGGGTTCTTGAGCACTTGGATCGAGTGGATCGAGTGGAACTGGCGTCCATTGGCGTAGACGTGGCGGCTCGTGTATCCCCATAAGTTCTCAATTGTATTGAGGTCTGGTGAGCACGCGGGCCACGTCATAACGTCGAAACCTTGGTCCTTGAGCCAGGTTCTCGTGTGATGCGCTGCATGTGGGGCGGCATTGTCGTGCTGATTAATTTGTGTTTCGATGTCGAACGCAGGTTGCAAATGATTCGCAGAGTACCCATGTACTTGACTGAGGTGACACGGCCATCGAGGAAGTCCAGCGTCGTCTTTCAGTCTCCGCAGAGACCGCCCCAGACCATGACTGACCCACCACCAGAATGTCGACGAATTTGCACCGATTGCTTTGCTCTCGTGTCGATCCACTGCTTGTAGCCATCAAGCCCATCCATGTTCCACTTCTTCTCATCACTGAACATCACGTTGACCCACCAGAAGTCATCTAGATCAGAGTTCGCGTACGACCAATCAAGTCGAGCTCGGACGTGCCGGGGTTTGAGCATGGGGCCGCGGCGCAGCTTCTTGAACTTGAGCCAGGGCGTATTCTTGAGGCAGCGCTGTACCGTACGAACACTCACAGGCAATTGCAACGCATCACAAACCTTTTTCGCGCCTCCAGATCCACTTGAAACCTTGCGAATGATCAGACGCCTAGTTCTCGAGTCAATTTTGACGCTGCCACCGCGCTTGAAAGGAGGAACTGGAGAGCCAAACGCCTTGACAACCCTCTCCACAGTGCTCTTGCCCCGTCCTACAACCTCTGCGATCTTCCTGCAGCTCATGTTGGTCTTCCAAAGCCTCAAAATGATGTTCTTTTCGGCCGTCGTCAGCTCGGTAGCCTTACCCATCGTGCCAGACTGTCTAAGAATTTCAAAATGCA
Organism: Albugo laibachii; assembly: GCA_902706625.1. NCBI lineage: Eukaryota > Oomycota > Peronosporomycetes > Albuginales > Albuginaceae > Albugo > Albugo laibachii. The sequence goes on from CACSLJ010000056.1 coordinate 37,209, forward strand.
CTCACATGCTCCTGCAAGACTGCGAGCCAAAAAAAACTTATTTACAACACAATTGGTACATTTTAGAGGGTTAATTACGTATGCGAACGTTTATTACGTATTGCATACGTCATACCGCACCCCACCTTGTTTTGGTATTTTCCACTTTTTTTCAAAAACACGTAATATTTGGGACGGAAATTACGTCATTAGACCCTCACGAAATCGAGCTAAACGACACAGTTTTCCGAATGAAAATATGTGAAGCGTTCAAAAAAAATCTAAAAAAATCTAAAAAAATGGAAGTGTCCCAAAACCAATGGCGCGCGCTATATTATAGAAGTAGCATTAATTGGATATGAGAGTGGATTTACATATCTTGAGTTCCTCCTCTCATCATTTTGCAGCAAAACTTCCTCGTCGTGTTACGATGTTCAGTTTGATGATCCAGGAAGCTTCGTTCGAGCATGTATTACGAGTCCTTTCACTGACGCCCACAATTGCTATGGGCAGAAATCCTTGCGATTGATGGATCGTTTTTGAAACACGGTCGCTACAAAAGCATAATGCTTATATTGGTAGGACGAACTGGAAGTGGTTCAAATATCATTCTCGCTGTTGGAATTTGTGATGGAGAAAGCGAGTCGAATTGTGATTGGTTCTTACGTCACTGTATACTGGAAGGAGTTAAAATAGAGGGGACACCAATATTTTCTGAACGTAGTCGAGGTACAGTAGGAGATAAGGTCACGATGTAATCTTCTATACAGTAACGGAATTCATTTGTAGGTTTGAATGCAGCATTAAACAACATTGATGACGCTGTTGTTCGATATTGTACTCGTCACATTACTGGAAACATAAAGCACAAATTTCGAAAGAATATTTTTTAGGCTGTAGAAGCGAACATATATGACCTTCAAAAATTCAAAGAACGAGAAAGAATTTAATGACAAGATGAAAAAAATCCGACTCGACATGGGATCGAGAGGTCAGAAAGAGGGAGTAATACGTCCAATTAATCAATACGTAATGGTTACGGAATCTGAAAAGTGGGATTTGTATGCAAGCATTGAGGTGAAAAAAATGTATGGATGGAGAACTACTAATTTTGTTGATTCAGAAAACGGTGCAGCCATACCTATGCGGTACATGTCGCCTTACGATTTTTTTCGCAGTGTTATGGAAAAGTTTATGGAGCAAGGTTTTCAATCCCCAAAAAATAATTGAAAAGTGGAAAAACGAAGGCAGTATAGTCAAACCATTTGCTGAATAAAATCTACGAGAAATGGAGCACAAGGATGGTTTTTTGGATGTCAAAACAAGTAATAACTCTATAGCGTTTGTACAAGACTCTCATATCGGTCCCAACCAAACTCTATACCGACGCGTGAACATTGAAGAGAAATGCTGCTCGTGTATGTATATGGACCAGCTTGGAATACCATGTCAACACTCTATAGCTGTCTTGAGATTTTTTCGACGGGATGAAGAAGTCTATTCAGCATTTGATTTGTGTTATCAATTTGAGTACTTTGCCGCTGGTTATGGAGGAAAAAGTATCGAGTTAACGCTGGTTGAAGAATTGGAGAAACGTGACTATCACAAGCCACCTAACACTACAGTGCTACTTGGAAGGCAGCTTGAACGACGTATTCTGAGTCAAGGTGAAAATGCAGGACGTTCAAATCGAATTCGTTGGTGTTCCAAGTGTAAACGCCCAGGTCATTACAAACAGACCTGTAGTGAATGAAGTTACGTAATCAGTTTAGCTGTTAAGCTCTTAATTGCATTCGCTTTATGATGTGCTACATGTATTTATTCCGATATATAATTGTAGGGAGTATAAAAAAAGGGAACCGTTAAAAATCCCTCACTTTTCCCTCGGTTTTTTATCAGCTTCTCAACCCACGATAACAGGGTTGATTAAAAAGCCGTTAAGTGGCTTCTAATGATACTGATTGGCTCATTTTTGGACACGTAAAAGACTTCCATATAGCTTGAGCTTGTAACATGCTATTATTGAATTTCAATTCAATTTACAGCCGGCGAACAGTAAGGCTAGAGCTGATACACCAAGAGGCATCGTAAATCACAAAAACGATATATTCTAGAAAACCATTCCGTCATAGGTAAGTCAAACAGAGGAAATTTTATACAAGAGGTGCGTAGATTGGGGTTTTTAAATTCTGTGCACTCTGTTACTCAGAGTAGCGGAAAACTATGTTCACAAAATATGCAGATGACGATGGCAATGACCAGTTTCGTCAAAATTTATGTTTTGTCATTGATGAGACGGTCTAGACTGAATCACGCCTCCTAAACTCAAAAAACATCATCACATATTCTGCGCATAGTATGTTCGGAGCGAGAATCGTGCCGGTACAAATATCTGAGGCCGTGTTTATCCAACAGGTAGGAAAGGATAAAATGTGGGTAAATATGTGCGCTAGAGAATTCAATGCTCCTTAGTGGAGAGTGATCGCGAGTTATTAGTAACAAGCAGCAGCATTATAAGGCCGTAACGGCATTGATTGAGCCGTAATCGTAGGATGAGCATTTTCACGTAAAAAGTACGGGCAAACGGTGGGATACGGTAATATCAGAAACGTAAGGAAAAGTAAGGGTAACGTGTGCGCTTTTCTCAGAAAATGGAGGGGAAACTGAGGGATTGAGGCAGGAACCGAAGTAAACTGATTAAAAAACCGAGGGAAAACTGAGGGATTTTTAACGGTTCCCAAAAAAAATATACCAAGTTAATTATAAAAAATAAAAAAATCTAGGGAATTATTAAAATGACACCCCTAAATTCATAAATTGACACATCCCTTATTAGAGCTCCCTCTATAATTTTTATAATCACATTTCACGAGTTATATAATTATATCATATCGAGACGGTGTACTGAATTGAAACCCTGTTGCCCAACCAAAGCATGCTTCCTCCTCCTGAACGCATGTATTCCACCTCTGAAGAGCTCATCCAGAGCGTTCAGAATTTTGCTCATTATCAAGGATACTCTGATTTCAAAAGGCACACTAATGGAAATACTCGATTATGGTTGAAATGTGACAGAGGTGGCGTACATCAGGACAGCCGAACCACAAATGAGCGGAATTCGTATGCTCGACGTTGTGGCTTTCCCTTTGAACTATACACAAGGATGATCAAAAGAGCTGGGGGCCAGTGGATCCTGACTGTTAGAAACCCCAATCATAATCATCCACATGCAAAGAAAATAGCATCCCTTGCAACTGCTCGAAGATTGCCAGCTCAAACTAGGGAAAATGTGCGACAACTCCTTACAGCAGGGGCCAAACCAGCAGCAGTCTTATCTGCTATTCGGCAAAACCCTGCTATCCTCTCAAATAGCGTTACCATTTACAATGAAGGAGTTGCACTTCGAAAAAGAAACCTTGGGGGACGTGTAGCCATAGCTGCCTTACTGGATGATTTTCAACACTGACTTCCAGCATGCTTATTTTTGCGGTGATACACAAGCAATCACAAGGTTCTTTTTGACGCATCCTACATCCATCAAATTGAGCCATAATTATCCTCATGCCTTTCTTTTGGATTGCACTTACAAAACAAATCGATTTCGTATGCCTCTGTTGTATGTCGTGGGTGTCACATCTTTGAACACGTCGTTTTCATCCTGCTTTGTTTTTTTGAAGGAGGAAAAAAGAAGCAGATTATATATGGGCACTTCAGAAAATAAAATCATATGTGTTTGCGTATGGGATTGCACCTGTAACAATGGTCACAGATAGGGAGCTTGCGCTCATGAATGCAATTTTCAATTAGGGCGAGTCTAATCTTCTTTGTGTGTGGCATATTAACAAAAATCTGGCTTTACATTGCAAACAAGGTTTTCTCAGCAGATGAATGGACGGGCTTCATGGGAGATTGGAATGAAGTTATTAAAATGAAAAGCGTGACTAATTTCGAGGAAAGATGGAAAGAACTTGAGCGAAAATATGTAAATCATCCCGATGTCATAAAGTACTTGAAAAACACATGGGAGCCTTTTTTTTAAGGAGCATTTTGTCACTGCCTGGACTTCAAAGTGCCTACACCTTGGAAATTTCAACACATCTAGGGTGGAAGGAAGTCATGCAGCTTTAAAGCGATGGTTGAGGGTCTCGACATTGGATTTACAACAGGTTCACAGTAAAATAAAAGAATTTGTTGAACACCAAGAAAGGAAATTGCAAATAAAAAGTGGCGATGAAAAAATTAGGAAATGGCTTGACTTGAATGAGCAATTTTTTGACCAGGTTATAAATAAGGTATCGCAATTTGCATTGATGAAAGTGTAACGTATGGTATGCACGGAATTTAAGGATATCAGTGCAATATGTTGGGGCCAAGTCAAAGCAACTCTTGGTCTACCATGTCCCCACCAACTTTGTGCTCGTGCAGCTGCACATGGCATTTTGCAGTTAAATGACTTTCTATGTACAGTGGCATCTTGATCCACCTCTTCCATTACGATTCCCCCTCTTGCACTCTGATCAAGTTGAAGGAGAAAAATCTCCACCTTTTGGTCTCATTACTCTCTTGAACAGTGTTGCTGAAGTTTATCCAACATTAAGTCCAAACCAGAATGTATTGATAAAACTAGCTTATAAGAGGTTTCGGGCTCCCAATGAGCCTCAAATACAGCGTACGAGAGGGCGACCACCTGGTGCCATGAATCAAACTCAGTCTCAATCATCAACCAGGAGAGAACCGTCGTTGCAAGAAATTGTTCACAGAAGATGTGAAAGATGCAGCCAAACTGGTCACAACATAAGAACCTGTACAGAACAGTAAACGAGGTAAGACTCATGAAAATAAATAATTCCTGCTTCACATTTTTATCTGATTAACCTTCTATCTTAATTTTTCAAAGGGAGAATAGTGGAGTTGACTTTACAATTCCTACACCATCCCACCGCAGTTGGATTGAATATATAAATCTTGCTTTTAGGGCTTATATAAATGTGTTTACATCATGTCGTAGTTCAATTTCTCAATTTGGCATTTTGAACTCCTCTAATCACACTAGCAACTCCCTACTTTTTCAAATGAAAGTGTACCACCGTCTTGATATGATACAATTATATAATTCGTGAAATGTGATTATAGAAATTATAGAGGGAGCTCTAATAAGGTGTGTAGCCATTTATGAAATTAGGGTTGTCATTTTAATAATTCCCAAAACATATCTTAACTTTATGAAAATAAAACAAATACCCCAAATTCAAAAATAATGAACGAAATATCTCAAAATTATAAAATATATAAAAGAAATATCCCAATAATGATTAAGCCTAACATAGATTATTAGTGAGCAATTTCAAAAAGCAAACTATGTCGACAATATCAAGAAGTAGTAGCACTTCATCACTATCCAGCTTATCGTATTCTTCAGATACGATCGAGGATGGAAAAAGCCTAATGTATTTTCGACGATTCTTTGATTCTGTAGAGTATACTAATAGGGAATATATTCGGCTGTCAGTAATCAATTTTCATCAGTGAATTTTCAGACAGTTTGTTCGAAGTATATTTTTCTTATGGCAAAAAATGTGCCCTCCAACTAAGGTTATTCCTCATACAAAGACAAGTCATGTTGTCAAGCCATTATGGACAGCCAGACAGCTAGTGCAGCATGTTGACTTCGAAATCTTTTTCATCAGCATAAACGCTAACTTACACTAACAATGATAATGAATGTTGTCTCAAGTCAAGGATATCAAGCGTCGTTAGGAACTGTGCTAACGCATGTAAGAAATCAAAACTAGAGTTCTTCGGCGATGATATCCAGCAATGTCGACTATTACCTGATTATGTTTCCATTTACGACAGAATGATCGTGACGTGATATTGGAAATGGAAGACAAACAGTTCAATCCAATGCAAATTCTATTTCGCGAAGGGAAACAAGTGTTCAAGTCATACGCACAACGTGGACTTTGTCTCGATGGTACTTTTCTCAAAAATGTGAACGGAGGTATTCTATTAGTAGCATGTGTGTTGAATGGGAACCAGCAAATAGAAATCGCATCCGTGGCCATTGTTTCCATTGAAAATGAATTTAATTGGGGTTTCTTTCTTCGGAATTTGGGCGTGATACTTCCAGTGAAGCCTAGTTTTATTTTGGCAGACAGAGCAAAAGGGTTAATTCCGGCTGTCAGCTCTGTTTATCCCAGCACATATCACTTCTTCTGCTTTCGCCATTTGATGGAGAATTTCAAGAGGAAGTTTTGATCTTTTGAAATGAAGAATGAAGCATGGGGATTAGCGAAGACCACTTCAATGGCTGAATACACCCAGAAAGCTGAGCATTTAAATCAAATCAATCCTGCAGCGTTAAAGTGGCTGCAAGATGTTGGTGTTGAGAAATGGTCACTAGTGCATAGTCCATGCCCAAGATATGGCCAGTTACTATCCGACAGTGTTGAGTCTATCAATAGTTCATTGCGAAAGATTCGCAAGCTACCCATTTTAGATTGCCTTATGACATTTGAGCGGTATGTTGGTAGTAAATGGTCAAAAAATCGTAAGAAGCATTGTGAGTGGAATGTTGTGTCACAATACATGAACAGCCAGGTCGAGAAATTGTTGCGTGATCCAGTATTCTAGCAGCATTACAGGCTATACAGCAACTTGATTTCTGGTTCTTGTGTTTATACTCCTGACTCACTTCTCAAGGATTTTCGAGTTCAGCTCAGAGCTGGTGTCTCTTCTTATGGGTATCCAAACGATATGGAAGCACTATGTACTCATTTGTTACTCTGCCTTCAGCACGAGAACCGTCTTGCTAAAGCACACAGATTTTATGAATGGGTTTGGACGACTTCTGCTTTTGCGGAAGCATACAGCAGTGTTTACTGAGTAGAATGGCTACCACCAGTCACAAAGGATATGCTGATTGAAAGTGATTGCACTGCAGTTATGGTGAAGCAGCGCGCAGGTAGACCAAAGAAGGAGCGTTGATGTGAATATCAAATGAGTACACGCAATCTTACTGATTCCTATAAGTGCGGTTTGTGTGGAGGAAGGGGTCACAACAGAAGACGCTGCCCCGACAAGAAGAATGACTGTAGACCAATAATTATATAGAACATAATGAGATGGATATAAGGCATTTGTATCGACATAAAAACCCTTCGAACCAAGTCATTATCCCAATTGGGATATTTTGTTTCATTATTTATGATCTTGGGATATTTTGTTTAATTTCCGCAAATGTTGGGATATTTTGTTTTTAAACCGTTTGTTTTATCTATGGCACTTCAGTAGAATGCTCGAATCAGGGTATACAGTATACCGTGTGGTACCACACTATCGGTATACAAAAGGAGCCAAATCGTTTTTACACTAATGAACTCGTTAGCGCAGGTTGACAGCGACGCAACTAACGCTAGTCGTGCGACACAGATAAGCACAGTAGAATCGGTACATCTTTCTGAAGTGCTAACCCACAAAGACGAAAAAACGCTTTCCATTGATTCTGCTTCCATGAGAAATGGCGATGAGCAAGCTGTTATAACACCAAACAATCCCGCAGCATGTTGCAATGAGGGAAAAGATCAGATGTCAAATCAATTAAAAGAACGAAATTCTATGATGGAAGTCTTACTTAACAAGAAAAATGCTCGGATTCAAGAGCTGGAAGATACGGTCGACTCTCGCTACATCTTACAAGCCTTAAATCACTTGTGAATGATATTTTCTTATTTAAGGAAGCAAAATTGAAGCGCTTGTTAGCAATGGCCAAGCGTAGTATTGATAATAGCAAGCATGAAGTATCCGAAAAAGATGGCTTGATCCAAAAGTTGGAAGCAGAGGTGCCTCAATAGATCAGATCTTTTCCTCAGTAATATTTCTCCTTATTTGATTATAGAAAGCGCAAGTGCAAAACCAAATGCGACACAAGTGGGATACCGATACTTCCACACCCATTCCTCTCCGAATCTTGATCAAAATCTCTCAAGGCGAGTGGATTTGGTGTCTTATCGAATACGATACAGAATCGGAAAATGTGTCCTTTGGCTGGCATCGCTTCTCCTCCGATAGTCATTTATTGAGCTATACAGAAAAAGCCCTCGGTGAGCCGATTCAAATTCCGTCCCTCTCGCTACTCCCAAGTCAAGTAGCTGAAATGGTAAACTCTTGCCTTTTACCTTATATCATCTTCTCACACGACCGACGAAATAGCAAAAACAGCTCAAACAAGATCTCGAGCAGGTCCAAGAAGAATTTCGACGATATCGTGTCCGTGCAGGTGAGCCACTGTCGAATGCATTTTTCACGTTTTACGTTGGGTACTGCAGAGATTACCCGAAAACAAAAAGAATCCGAGATCCGAAAAGTTGGTTGTTGTTCTTTCATCGCGTATTACTACTAGAAAACTCTATGAGATAGATTCAAGCGGATGCGATGTCGTCCCATTCCCATCAACTTTCAGAAACCGATTTACAATGCGAGTTAGAAGCCACTCGATCGCAACTCCGACGATCGTTGACGAAGCAATCGGAAGCAGAAGCTCAGGTTTTTATGTAACTCTATATCTTGTCGATTCTTGATACTCAGAGTGCGTTGTAGGCGACAAAATGGCGCTTCAAAGCTGAAAAGCTTGCGACCGATTGTGAAAAGCTGAGCGGTGCTATGGGAGAAACTACTTTGGCAACCGAGTGGCGTGAACGCTACGAGCAAGCGATTGCTAATAAGGAAGCACTAACGAAGCGCATTGAAGAGCTTGAAACACACAGCGCACATCCGGGTCATGTCTTGGGCGAGACCCATTTTATCGATTCGAAACGGACAAACTCGAATTCTTGGCTTCCGATGGCGCGAATTCGACGATTGAGCAGCGGCTCCAGCACCATAAGTGCCTTCGAACCTCCAAACGCGACAACCACCAACGAATATCTCAAAAATATTGTTTTTCGTTACTTGACAACTGATCAACTCGAGGTTGGCAAGAGTTATGCTTTCTTGATTCGGAGGTTGCTAATTTTACTCTTAGGCGAAAGAACATATGGAGAAAGCCATAACGACGGTTTTGAATTTTTCGTCGCGCGAGCTTGAAGCCATTCACGTATGTTTGACCCATATAGCACGGAATCGACTTTATTTCACTCTCTGATCTTTGCAGAAGTGTAAGCAGCAAGGATGGTTCTGGTAGACGCTTCCTCTTCATCGCCATCAGATCTTTCTCTCTGTTATGCGCTATCGAGTTGATTAACAGCCCGTTTCCTCAAACTGGTAAATGCTACGAGTCTTACTTTGACATAACCCACCGGTTGTGCTTGTTTCCTCCCATAGCATATTAAGGCGAAGATTTGGCTTGGTGTATCGAAGAGGTTCATATTTGCTCTGGGGGGGATGAGAAGTGATCTGTTGTATTGAGTTTGGACTTTTCATGCAAGCTTTCGAGACAAGTTATTTACCGGCAAGAAGAGCGTACTTTCGACACACGCATGCAACAACACAATGATATGACGTATATCATCCCCGTCTTTGGATGTGCATTCGACAACAGCTCCAAGATTCTGATTGTAAAACTCCTGCGAGCAGTGTAAAATGTCAAGGAAAACTGGAAGATCGCGTTTCAGCCCGTATCCGAATAAGCAGGTGAATCAATTTCGGATTTTGCTGTGCTGATGCAAGTATATACGTTTCATTAAACATCTGGATCTATGGACTTTATCAGAATGATTTCTGTCACGGCACTTGCATTCAGCGGATCCGTCTTTGGCTGTTAGTGGTCCATTGAAGTCTTCACAAACTGATTCAAGAAAAATTTTCGTCATCACATTAGCATGAGTGTCTTGTCGTCGCCATCGAACAGCATCGTCACACAACCATAAAGCTATTTTTGCAAATTGGTTGAACAAATTGAGAAATGCAATTTTTACATGTTTTGACACATCAGCACGCAAATAATGTATGATTTCTGGCTCAACAGCACTCTGCATCCCTTTGAAAACGGCCCATCGCTTGATACTGTCTCTTGAATAGATTGTAATTGGTTTTAGGTGAGAGTAAGGACTTTTCCACTTGCTTCGCCGGCCGACTCCGGGCGTTAGTGCTTGCATTATATTGCGTTGAGGGGGGCGGTATAAATGATTGGAAACATCAAGGAAATGCTATTATTCGAGGTTTTGGCCAAAATAATCATATAGTTGCAAGCTTGCATCTGAACTTTCAACTCACTAAATTGCAGACGATGTTTTCAGTGTGTTTCTAGGCAACCTGCAGTGCGTTTATGAACGAACGATTACGCGCATATGATGCGGCTAGAACCAGAATTGCGGTGACACCCAATGCAGTATTTGCAGCTCATATTGCGTTGAATTCGATGAAGCAGTATGAAGCATTGACACGTGTTCCAAGGAGAGCCTTGGGTGGATTTCAAGTCTTTGCAGAACTTCGAATGAATGGGGCTTCTGGTCCAGACATGCATATCGTATGAAACCGTCAATCATGTGTCAAATTATAAACTGACATACAGGGTAACTGCATTCTGTACATCAATTCAACATTGCATTAATTTCTCAAAATTGGTTGAGACACTTTTTTATCGATGGTGAGTGAAGATCTCTTCACTGGTAGGAACACGCATGAGGGCTACATTGGTGACGTGATTAAAGCGATCAAAGAAAAGAAGTCAGTCACAATAAAACTCGACGCGTCGATAATAGCAATTCGCCTCGCCAATAAGAGTGGCGTGGTGCTGGCTTACAAAGTCTGAGGTTGTGGAAGCATTGAAAAAAGAAGACACATCGTGTGATCAAGATCTGCTAGAGGAGCTCTTCCAATATTTACAGGTCCAAATATTGAACGTTCATGCGTTGATGAAAGTACCCATCATATATGCAGTTGGCGCCACACAACTGAAAGCTGACCGAAATGAAAAAATGTCGCTACATCATCATTCAGCGATTGGAATTTCGGAGTTATTCTAATGATTTGAGGCCGAATTGAATGTCATGGATTGGGAAAACCGAATTAACGTGTGAACGGCTTGCAATACTTCTGCTGAATGAAAACTTTGCTCGCTTTGCAGAAATTCAGGCAAAACGAACTTCGTCTTAAAAGTCTGTAACTTTGCGATCAGAATATGCCAAAGATCGTCCTACTCATACGAAACAGAAACCCATTTGACCCCAAAGCAAGGTATGCTTTGCAAAGGTATCCTCTGTAGATGTGATAGTAACACAAATTTTTCCTTGAGGCTTTGGCACTCCAGAGAAATCATCAAAATAAAACTAATTATTGATGTATCTAGAATGCAAGTCACACAAAAGAGGAAGGGAGGCGCTGCAATAGTGCAAGTATCAAGTATCACATCAGAGGTGTACCATTCAACATTCATTAGCATTTCCAAGCGTTTTAGTAGATCGTTTTGAGGCATTGTTGGGTTTGTTTGGCATTGTCAACATCAAAGATGATACTGTTGTTTTGATTCCTCAGTTGAAAGTTATTCAGTGCTCTTCGTCCAAAACGTAGCACTACTAACAAGCCTAGCAAGAAAATATTTTGTCTAGCCTTTTGCTCAATTTGCATTGATGTATATAAGGGTGTGAGGGATTTCATCTGAATCGTCCATACAGGGTGTAGCGATATTAATTGTACTTGACCACTAATTCCCACAATAACGTGATCCAACATTGAACATTCCAGCGATTTGACTTTTGAGTCGTAATGGATATATTTGCCAATCCTTAGCACTGGAGGAGCTACGAAGTATTGATGTGGCTCAATCCTCGGAGCTTATACGATCAATTTTGAAAAAGCAAGATTCCAACGCAAGAAAACAATACTGATTGATGGTACAATAAGCCCGTTCCAATACGAGAAGTTATTATGACGAGAACTGCTAGTGGTGAAAATTGAAAAGTGTGAAGAGATTATTCTCAAGCTTGCACATCAATATGGAAAGGGTGCGGCTATTTTCACAGACTTTTGACTATTACCACAGACGTTTTGGCTATTGCCACAGACGGAAGCATTTAATTGGGTAGTATTTACGCAACATAGTATGATTGGTCAATTGCATGTTCTACATTAGCTCTCACAGCATTTGATATTGCGTTGAACTAAAAGACTATATCCCAAAACATTACTTATTTCCGACGTTATGTTGTATCCGACACTTAAATTTATCCAATCAAAACGCCCCATTCTGTAGCGGGAAATCCTGTTGTTATATCCGACACAATGTGCTTACTGATAACAAATCTAATGTATTGGTTGCTACTGGCTACTCAGCCCGTTGGCTCGGTTAATTTTCCTCACTGACCAACATGCCGCGCGGTCGAAATACTGAAAGCGAAAATGGAGGGAGGAAGCCACGAAAGTACATGAGGAATGCGCCGACAAACAGCTTTAGGCTCACGGTTATCGACCACTACGACGTGCATGGCATGCCCGCGACGCTCGAGAGATTCTACCCAGGCATTGTCGGCTCAGCAAAGGAGACGAAGCGCAAGAGCGTGTACATGTGGGAAAAGGGCAGGGAGAAACTCGTGCGCCTCTGCAAAGCCCAGGCGACAAGCGAGATGCGCCGCACGCGAGAAATCGGCACAGCCAAGATGCTTCCTCGAGACGCCGAGCTGGATCTAATCAAGTGGATCAACGGATATCGCTTGGAAGGAGCTCCCATCTCGGCTTTGATGCTGACCGGCAAATCGCTTCAGATTGCCAGTGAGGTTGGCGTCTCTGCTACAGAGTTTACCGCTTTGTGGACGTGGCGGCAAGCGTTTGTCCGTCGGTACAAGTTCACCTTCCACATGAGAACTCGCCAAGGACAGATTTTGCCTGCTGGAATCAGCGTGAAGGCGGCAGCGTTCTCCTCCGAGCTCCAGCAGCGTATGGGCGAGCTCGGTGTCGACGTGGTGTACAACGCCGATCAAACACCAGTCTTCTTCGATCACATTCCAACCAAGACGATAGAGGCTAAAAGAACTCAGACCGTGTGGGTTAGGTCCGGTGGAAAAGCAAAGGACCGAGTGACACGTATGCTGCTTGGTGACTCTTTCGACAACAAATATCAGCCTTTGCTCATTTTCAAGACCACGACCGCATTGAAGAAAGAAACAGCCGCTGAGAAAAATGCGAAGCGACACGGCTTCGGCAAGCGGCTGTGGATCAAGATGTGTGACCTGCAGTCGACGTTCGGCGTGCAGATCTACGCCGATGTGACGGCGTGGTGGAATGCCGAGATGTCAGTGCGCTTTCTCGAGTACCACTTCGGTGAGCGGCGCGAGCGACAAGTTTCTTCCATCCTTCTGCTATGGGATGAATTTTCCGCACACTGGTCAGAACAAGTGCGAATTTGCGCTGAAGAGCTCGGCGTGGTGCTCATGTGAGTGCCCCCTGGCTACACAAGCGTTGGTCAACCTGCCGATGTGTCGTGGAATGCCCCTCTCAAGCAAATGCTACGTGTTTGGTGGGCCGGGATGCTAAACCAGCAGCTCGACAGCCATAGCAATGGTGGTGATCGTTCAAGCTCATCCTGCCCACACCCGACGATGTGGTGGAATGGCTTGCTGAAGCTTGGCAAGAACTCTCAATCGCAACAATCAGCAACGGATTTTCACCAATCCTCAAGGAGGAAGAGCTTTCTGAATCTATGCAGACAAGTTACAACAACCTTGCATCTCGTCTTCAAGAGATCAATCTTCTTGACGGTGATGTCGGCATTGTATCGGTTTCTAGCGATGTCGTCGACATTCTAGAAAGCATTAGATAATCACAAAAAATACATGCTACTTCTTCTTCTACAAATAGACGAGTTGAATTCAAATAACTTAACATTCCATGTGTATGGCATGATCGAGATTTGACCCGCAAAAACTCTGCTCGCCGAAGCGTGTTCAATGAGTTTTTGTTGGAAGCTACAAAAGTTGAAGATAAATATGCGTATGAGTTTTTTAGCCACCATACGCAATTTGGTGTAGGGTCTACTATTTAGCTGAGCTGCGGTAAAACAAATATAACACTTACTCTTTTGATCTCGAAAAATCGTGTTCTCTGTCTGCTTCTCCTGTGTCGCGTCCATGACGACCGTACTATGATTTAACATCCTCAACCGCACGGACTGTCAGCACATGTGGAATGGCTGCGATACTCATCAGCACGGTAGTCCAGTTTATGTATAACATATTAGAGGGGGGGACATCACGTTTCAGAGGTTCGTATCAAACCTATCCTCGATGGAACATGGCTGTCGGACATGACTAATGTTTTGGGTATATCCAAAGCAGAAAATCATCGCAATAGCCGCGAAAGGCTATTCGTGCTACAATCGCAGGACTAGATCGCAATTACATTTTTTGAAAGACAACTACTTAAGTGCATATGAAATGTGTATTATTCCTCTTACGAATCAGAAAGTCAGCCTACTTGCAAGTCAGTCATCCTGAACGTCGATAATGTGATAAGCCTTGTTGTCGTTTTTGACGTTTCCTTGACGAATCGATGGTATCTTGAGAGATTCTGACCCTTCGATATGTGGACTTTTCGTTGCGGGTTCGTGTTTTAATGCCCTGAGAGAGTGGACATGCTGATAATTGGGCGAGTGTGACGTAGAAGAGACACATCTGCTTGCCGGAGCTGACCCTACGGTGATAACAGGGCCAGCGGCTGGCGGTGTGGAACTTGTTCCTTTGTCTGCTTTAGTTGGAAAAATGAATGTATCTGTACCGATTCGGTGCCTTTGCCGTGTTCAGTGTGATGGGGTGGAGCCAGAGCGAACAATGCAGGGTTGACCGACGGATATTCAAACGGCTGCGACGTAGAAGTGTCATGCTTCAACGCCGAAGATAACTGTTTTGTGATTGCAGGGTGATGTTGCTTAGCTGGCGGTATCAAATCAGCTTCTTCGTTTTTTTAATCGAAAGAAATGAATAGAACGGTACCAGATGGTGCCGCTTGTCGTTTGCAGCAGGATGGGTTACAGAGGTTTGTGAGGATTCTACTCGTTCGTCAGGAGCGTTGAGATGTGATGGGTGAGATTTCACGCTAGGTCCAGCGGTAATGTGTGCATATGAGTTGGTCTGGTCGATCTCTTTGCCATGTGGTTTGTGATGAATTGGACCGGCTGAAGTGATTTCTCCGCCGATTGCAGTGCCAGGAAATGAAGGATTTCTGGTTGTTTGGCCATGTGAAGTGCGTTGAGATGGATTGTACGGTACAAAGTGAGGTACTCTAGCAAATTCAGGCTGAGGTCTCAGCTGATGGAGTATTTCGTTCGGTCCTAACATATTTTCCCTACGAGAAAGTGACTTGCCAGTTTGCACATCGATTTCACCAAGTTGCACCCCTTTTACATATGCCTGAGCAGGCAGATGAGTTGACTGCTCATTGGCTTCTTGGTCGGGTCCAGTGCGGAGAGATAGATCAGTGGTGACCAGGTTGCTTCTTTCGGTGTGACGAGCGGAAGCAAGCGAATGTTTCGGTACCGAACTGGTTCCGTCGTTAAGTGCAGAGTAATGGTCGCGATTTTCAATTCTTCCGCGATGTGCAGTGGGATGAGATGGATGAGCTACTTGTTTGTAGAAAGGAACGTGAGATAAGACTTGACCCTGAGCTGGTAAGTTGGTCAACAACATCTGATGTAAAGGTACTGGAACGGGACGATAAAGGCTAGTCGGATGCACATATGGATTGATATGCAAATTCTGATTGTGGTACGCATTTGGGTTGTGGTACGCATTTGGGCGGGAGGTCGAATCAGCGTATTCTTCTCTTTCTTTTCTTTTTTAGGGCTTAGTTGAAAAGTTACTTCGTCATACTCGCGTTCCGGGGCAAGGACACGTACAGAGGCCAATGTTTCGATATGTCTATCCTTGCAATTAACTAGTTGTCGTTTCGCTCGGTCATGAACAATATCTTCAAAATCTTCTTTTGCCGTGCCACAAAGCTTATTCGTCACAGGTGACGAAGCTGCAAAGATTTCGGATCTTGACTGTTCATCGCGATTCAAAGATAAAACCAATACTTTCCCTTCCATGTTTAGAGATACTGCAGACAGCAGAAGCACGACCGGCGACGAGAACAAAGTTGCTTTCATTGTCCAGGCAGAAAGCTTGTAAATCCAAGTTGACAATGATTGGAAAAACAAAAATGACTGAGGGTGGTGGTCACCGCTTGGTGGACCGTAAAATATGTTTACGCCAAGGATGAGCAGCATGAATGTTGTGAAAGCTCTCTCCAACCGCTAAGAAGGAATTCTGCGCATTGTGTAGCGATCGCCCATCTAGTCTGTGGTCTAATTGTTTGGTGTAGCACGCTTTTCGCTGCACACTCTTGTAAATTATAGCGTGCATTCGCGACATGTCGCGTGTAAAGCACTGCAAAGCACTGTATTATACTATATTAGTAGGTATAAAAATCCATGAAAAGCTTGTCCAATTTACCAAAGCTGCTATACGGAAGTGCATGCTTTGCTAGTCGATTCATAGATGTCTTCCGGTACTAAATTTCAGAATGAAAAGTAATCGCCTACACCCTTATATTAGCCAAGTTTGTTTTTTCTGACCCAGAGAAGTGATGGCAAACAAATTTCTGCATGCGCGTGATATCATTGCATTCGAGAGAGCATTAAATTCGAGTCGGTTGCAAACAAGTATGTAGAACACTGTAGAATCCCACCACGCATAATATTCGAGCACTCAAACGGACGGCTATGAGCAAAGGACGAGACATCGATGCAGTTAGATTCCATTAAGTGAAAGATTGCACTAAGATAGAAAAATTTGTGGCTTCCGCTTTCTTGACAGTGGTACCTCGAGCGGATTACGTAAATTTGATGATGGACTCGGGCTCGCCAATTTCGTATCAATTCTTATGTATTGAAATTGTAAATGCGGTCCACATGATTGTAGGAAAATGATTATGGCTCCCGAAAATATCAATTTGGAACTCTATTCTTCATTCTGGTGAGCACAGTAGCTAATAGTGCGCGATTTGATAATTGAAAATAGAAACTAAGAGTTTTGAGTCTTGAAATTTCGGGTCGATCGATAGTTCGCCAGGCGTGCCATCGAGGTGGCAAGGTTGTGGCACTCGTAGTGTCTCGCTGTGTAATAATTATCGGCTGCGGTTGGAATGCATCACGTGTTATTCCTCAAGTGTACTGTAGAAATCAAGCAAATTGAATTTATCTAAAACTATTTAAGAGAATCAACTCCGCATTATGTCCTACCTTCATCGTCGTTAGTGAGATGCGAGGTTACAAGCCATGCGAATTCATTCAACTTCTTTCGCACACAATGTAATTCAGTGCAAATCAAGCATGAGTAAGTGTGTTTGGTACCGACATTGCTTGCCAGTTTGATGGAGGCACTCTGGTGTATCGCACCAACGAAATTTCGGAGTAAGTTCGACCTCCCGAGCAGCTATGCTGTCGGCGGTGCGTCGACGCATGCCAGTACCATCCAGCATACACCCTTGCTCAAGTTAATTCAACAAAAAGCCGTGCTCTTCTTGCTTTAGCAACCTCACCGTAATTCCCCATAAGCATTTGGGTCCATTAAACAATGTCAACCACTCGTCATGGGGGGATAGCTCTACTCCCAATCAAAATAACTGCAGGCAAGCCGCAATGCATCGAAATACGTCGAGAAAACAATATAGATCCAAATGTGGCGGTCTTGCTCTGAATTCGGGTCAGTCTCAGACTTGTCCTTTGTCGTCTCGTGATAAACGGAGTAATGGATTTTATCATCACAAAGTGAGATCATTTACAGACAAAGTTGCTCATCCAAGCACATGTCATTCGCTGATCGAATAATGTCAGACAATAGCAAAGCCACGAAGACCTCGAGACAAAGACCTTGTTGTAAGTTGTTTGTAGACAACCTTCCAGAGCATCGATGCGGACGTTAATGATTCAGAGTTCCTAGAACACATGTCACCAAGTTGAATCGAACCTTCTCTGAGTCCCATTGAATCCCAAACTACTTCTTCGTGCGAATGGTGCTGATCTATAGAGACAATCAGTACAGTGTGCATCGATCCTGGTAATCTGATGAGATTTTCTATTGCGAAAAGCTGTCACGAGAAATAATAAAACATAAAGAGAAAGCAGTGAGCAAATCGCAATTGGATTCCTGATTACTTGTAAAGAAATGTTCAGGAGCATAGCCAATACTATTTTCTTTCAGCTGGAAATCCACTGCAAATCAGTGTGCTAGAGTATCACAAACGATCGATATCGATGACGTGGATACCTTTGTTGCCATTTCGGCTCCTTCTTCGGATTGATGTTCCGGAAGATATTGGTCTTTCATTTTTAGATTTGTCGGCGGTTGTACGTGTTGCGATTGCGGTAAAGTCAGAAGTCCAGATGGCGAATTCCGGGGGCCTGAATAATGATGATTGAACGAGTGTGGCATTGTTGAGATATATACCGCAGGTGGAAACTCGGAAGATTGTCGCTTATTTGTTTCCCTATCAGATGGGAGATATGAAGTCGTTTTGGCTGCTCTGGTAGGCTCAATCGAGAGGGATAAATCGGTGGGTACCGTGTCGGCTTCTCTGCCATGGGGAGCTGAAAGAGACAAATCGGTGGATACTGGGTTAGCTCCTGTGCCATGCGGAGCTGAAAGGGACAAATCGGTGTCAACCATACCAGTTCTTACTTGGTGTGGAGAGGAAAGCGATAGAAAGTTCCTTGTCGAAGCTTTCTCTGTGCCATGTGGTCTGGAAACAGTTGCAGGGGCGAGCGTCAAATCTGTCGGAACGTGATCGGTAGGTGATAAATGGTGCGGTGTCAAATCGTTCTCTTGGTCATCTGAAGTGAGAAATGCTGGTCGAGAAGTTATCGCGTCATTTTCCGCGGCACGTAGGGGGAAAAGCGATAAATGAACTGGCTGCGTGCCAACTCGTTGTCCATTTGTAGTGTGAAGATTCGAGTCAGATGGCATCGAATTGCCTTCACTGGAATGTTGAGGAGACTGAGATAGACGGGTTGGGAATAATTCAAATCTCTCTTCAGCTGCTGGTGAATGAGATGGAACAACTTTTTCCTGGCGAGTTCGCAAGCCGTGTCGATTAAAGTGAATGCCTGCCTTGTCGCTAGGTGCATTATGTTGATCCACTTGTTCGTTCACCAGTCGCTCTTCATTGTCACTTCTGGACGTTGTTCCTTCTTCATGATCCCTGTGCGCTGACGGCGTGGAGTGGAGATGCATTTCATTTTGTGAGAATTGATCCGAATGGTGGCTTGAATCTATGATAGTAGGACTCTCATACTTTTCCTTGCTTTAAGAAATAGAAAGTAAGGCTTCTGCAGCAGCTTGATCGTTGATTTAAAGCGTGTGGGCTTGCGGCGAGCTGACTTCGAGGCGGACTCAACCTTGAAAGGCTGGCGACGTGAGGGATTTCTTCGTAAGTTATAAGAGGATTTCTCACGAGTTGAAGCCACGCTGCTATCGCCTTTCTCTCTGATTGTTGGCCTCCGGTGATATGATAATACGGGTTTGCCAACTGTCGCGATGACTTTACGACCAGAAGCCTCGACATATTGATGGTTGCAATTGGTGAGTGGTTCTTACACTAAATTGTGGTACGCTCTTCTTGACTTATCAGAGGCGATATCCTTCTCAGATTTAGCTTCATCCGGATAAATCATTCGGAATCCATTGACTTGCCCTTTCATAGCAAGAGCTATAGCAGAAAGCAGCAGTACAGTCGGACACAACAATAGCGCCGTTTTCATCGAATAAGCAAGAGGTTTGAGAACCAAAAGTGATTGTGGAGTGAAGGAGTGAAAGCGGTCGCCTTTGATGCCTATCCAATCGTTGAAAATTGATAGTCGTGAAGGTCGCAGAAATCGTTCATCAGCAATCGCACATGTTTTATGTAGGGAACCCTTAAAAGTCTCACTTTTCTTTAAAAATTCCTCAGTTATCCCTCGTTTTTATCAGTTTCTCAACCAACGATAACAGGGTTGATTAAAAAGCCGTTGAGTGGCTTTTAAATGATACTGATTGGCTCATATTCGGACACATAAATGACTGCCATATAGCTTAAGCTTGTAACATGCTATTATTGAATTTCGATTTAAATTACAGGCGGCGAACAGTACGGCTAGAGCTGATTCACCAAGAGGCATCGTAAATCACAAAAACGATATATTCTAGAAAATCATTGCGTTATAGGTAAGTCAAACGGAGAAATTTTATACAAGAGATGGGTAGATTGGGGGTTTTAAATTCTGTTGCGCTCTATTACTCAGAGTAGCGGAAAACTATGTTCAAAAAGTATGCAGATGACGATGGCAATGACCAGTTTCGTCAGATTTTTTGTAATGTCATTGATGGAGGCTCTTGACTGAATCACGCTTACTAAAATCAAAAAATATCACCACATATTCTGCGCGTAGTATGTTCGGAGAGAGAATTGTGTCGGTGCAAATATCTGCGGCCGTGTTTATCCAACAGGTAGGAAATGATCGAAAGTGGGTCAATATGTGCGCTAGAGAATTTATTGCTGTTGAATGGAGAGCGATGGTGAGTTGATAAAAAAACAGCAGCATTGTAAGGCCGTTAACGACACTAATTGAGCCGTAATCGCAGGATGAGCATCTTCACGGGCAAACGGTGGGATACGGTAATATCAGAAACGGAAGGAAAGGTAAGGGTAACAGTGACTTTATCACAAAATGGAAGGAAAATTGAGGGATTGAGACAGGAACTGAGGGAAAAGTGATGAAAAAACCGAGAAAACACTGAGGGATTTTTAACGGCTGCCTTTATGTAAAGTAAACAAGCGTTCAGTCGTAAATTGAAGAAAAGGTTGCGTTTGTTTTAGCTTGTACCACATGTTAAATTCGAATAAGCTGAAACAACCTCTACATTGTCAGCAAACGGACGACAACTCGACACTCTGACTCTATGGTCGATGGTTGTTGGAGAATTGGCAAGGGTGGTAGGTAATGTTCGAATATTATTAATAGCAGTTTAAAAAACGATAAAGGGTATTTGTTTTTATCACAAAGTCTTAGAGCAAAACCTTACAAAACACTGATCGTAAATAGTGTGATCGATGAGCCATCAAATAGTGGAAGCACCTGATTCCGGAGAAATATGACTCCCCAAGTAAATGTTGTGAACCACAAGTGAGTATACTGATTGATTTGGTATTTGCGGATGACAATTGGATGCGGGACAGGAAGTAATCCCACCATTGTCGTCGCTCTTAAGAAATACAAAATTGCCTCTTCCTCCAAATGTCCACCGGCTTTCTCAATGGCGGCGTCTAATTGCGGGACCAGGTGTTGTAATAGACGCAAACTTGTAGCTAGAGGCAGCTTCTTCTTCCATGACTGTAGCCATTCTTCTGTTGGAACAAAACCGGGAATCTCGCTAATATTTTCCCCAGATTGCTGATCCTCTACTGCGTCCGTTGCAGAGGAGCTCTCTCGTCGTTGTGATGGAGACAATCTGAGATCATGGAGACGGTGAAAGACTTGCTTGTTTTGAATGATTGCATACACCAATTGCTGATTGCCTGTAAAACATTCAAATAGGTCAGCAGGCGATCGAAAAGCCATCTTGCTGAATGTACCTTCATATTGATATTGGATAATGTTGTCAAAAGCTTCCAACAGGAAAAAGATCAAATGGTGATTTGCTTCATTGTCGAATAAGTAACGTGGCTGAGCAAACAGTTTGAATAAACGAAGAAGGCGGACACTCGCCACCTACAAAGTTCATTGAGTCAAAGGACAAGAAAGGAGAAATTACAATACTGTACCATGTGAAGCTTCATGCAATAAGGCGAAATATTGCAAATAATTGTCAAAAAACAATTGTAAACGGAATTCAGCTTTTCATATCCACTGACGATGATCTTGTGCAAACAGATAACCAGCAAATCGGCGTGATTTCCAGAAAATATCGGCAAATCGAGAGGCAATCGAAGGTCAAAAGGCTTGTTGAGATTGACGCCGAAATCGCGTTCACCACTGAGTAATAGAAGTATGAAGGTGCAGATATGGATCATTCCCACCTTGGAAGGCTCTTGTCGTCCTTCATACATCAGAAACAGCAACGGAACTACCAGCTGATTGGTATCGAGCTTTTGTAACACAAAACGGAGTGAGTTTTTGTTCTCATCAAGCAATTTCCATAATAAAACTAGGAGCTCTTGATGGCATGTAATCTGCTTGATAGAATTAGGGAGTAATGTGTTCATTGACTGATGATAATTGTTCAAAAGTCGAGAAATACTGCTGAGCACTAATTGCAGATCTTCTTCCCGTGAAAGTGTCGCCAGTAGCCGTCGATACAAATTACTAGATTCGGATGGAACGGTTCCAGTCTTACTAGATGCACTGCTTGGGAGCGTGTCAATCTCGGTCGGTAAGGATGCGGTACTCCCCATCTTGTTCAGCCCTTTGTACTTTTTCGCATCGTTGATGTTGAAATACGCCTTGGTTGAAGATTGAGTAGATTCCACACTTGTTTTCGCTACCGTTTGTCCAAAATCGAGAAGCACCAAGAA
This sequence comes from Albugo laibachii, assembly GCA_902706625.1. NCBI lineage: Eukaryota > Oomycota > Peronosporomycetes > Albuginales > Albuginaceae > Albugo > Albugo laibachii. Next base: position 59,703 of record CACSLJ010000056.1, read on the forward strand.
TACTTGCAGCGCGGCATCGACCAGCGATCCTCGGTCGTCATTAACTATAGTAGTAGCATACGGGACTCCCCATCCAACTGGATCATAAGTCACCATCACATTCAATAACGAGTAGAACAAAGTTGATGCAAAAGGACAATTATCTGATGTCGCAATTTCTAAGAATCGATCACTCCAACTCGTACAGCTTTCGGCGGTTTGGAATAAAATTCCAGAAAAACACGTTAAGAGAAGCTTAAGCACTTCTTTACGGTTCTTGTCAAATTGCGCAGCGTTGATTACATTTGCATCCGGATACCCCACGCCAGGAGCCCATAGTAATGAAGGATACACGCGAGGTTCTTGTGGTTCATCGGATCGATTCACACTCTGCAGCTCTTCTCCATAGCCCTTATAAGCTTGACTAGATACTGTGTAATCAGGTAGAAATAACAGTCCCATTGAAGCATGAATAAACTGTCTCGCTAATGTTGCAGACCCTTGATCCATTGGTTCACTTACCACCTCATTCGGAGCAGCTTTCTCGTCCTCAGCGTCACTCTTATTGCTCTCTACCGCTTCGTTGTTTTCTGAAAAAGGCATCCAAAACAATTGCTCTACAAACTCATCCGCTTTTCAGCAAGTGTGAGCAATGATTCCCACATATTTGGAGGGTTTTTCACGTACAAAAATCTTCCAAGATGAAAGGAATCAATCGAGTCAAAATGCGAACCTAATTTATACAAGTGAGTGGGATGGATTGTCGGTGGAATAGCAAGACGTACGCAATTTGTTGCTTGTGAATAGTAATTTGGTAGCGGTGTCTTGACAATCTGAGTCAATTGAGATACCGCCTGATGCACCATTGTCGCGAGGTTGGCCGGTTGCTGCCTTCGGAGCATCCGAACGTCATCGGGTTGAATTAGTGTGTAAATTTCTTCAGCTGCGGTTGGAATTCGCCAGAGCTTGTCCCAAAAATCGAGATTTTTAGCGGAAATCACTTCATTGTTCAATTTATATACGCTCTCTCGGAATTTACTCTTACTATCGCTGTTTCCCATCAAAATAACAGCGCAAAAGCGTCTTATTTGGTCAATTTTTTACGAGATAGAATAGAGCTGATCTAATTTTATGTGTGCCACACGAGTGCATCCAAAACTGAAATAGCTTTTCGACTGTGTGCTCTCTTGCAGCATACAGACGATGGTGTTGATCCATGAGTTCCGTGTTCCGCTACACATGACTGTGGATGATTTCCAAATAGCACAACTGTACATGGTCGTGGATGCGAGCGAAAAGCTCACAGGAGACGGTGAAGGTGTTGAGATTGTCAAAAATGAGCCGTATGACAACACAGATGGCCAAGTTGTGCTGCTTTCATTTGCTCTCTTTGAAGGCCTTTCTAAATCATATCGTAGGTTTCCATTTCCTCTGTATCAAATTGGCCCGTTCCTCAGAATAAGGGCCAATACACATTGAAGCATTACTACTGCAAATCCAAGATCCCTGGATTTTTTTCCGCGCTGTATGATGCATATCCACTTATCGTCGATATCATTGCTGAGATTGCCATAGTTGCCCAGAGGATAGTATGGTGCTAATTGAAGAAGCTTGGAACTCGTATCCACGCTGCACGACTGTTATTGTGAATGGATATCTTGCCAAAAACCGATTCTATATCGCGATAGATTCCATGCATCTTCCTGACAATGGAACTACCTGTTTGTATTCTTTTCTTGCAGACACTTTGACGATATTTCATAACCGGCATTCTCCTCTTGTCAGTAAATGCACTCAATTTATCGGGGAAGGAGCTTGCAAAACGCAAGATTGAACTGTATGGTCTTTGTTCTCCTGCTAGCATTCTACTCTCTTATTAATGTTTTTTGTAAGACTCGATATCGCTCAGAAATACTCGAATAATCTCATGGTCGACCAAGACGATCCTTCAAGTGTAAGCAGATTCCTTTTATTGTCTGGATTTTGGGTGATTCGATCTGCTTTGGCTGTAGTATGTGTCGAAAAAAACGGGTCGTGGACCGCTAGCAAAAGACTGGTATCATCAAATAACACCAGTCATGACGTGTTATAAAGCGGTCCGAATTAACTTTGAGTACTGGGGAGTGCAAGGAAAGGTGTGTGTCACGAGTATTTCCTGTCTCTTTATGAAAAGCACGGAATCTCAAACTGAATGAAGGCGGAGAAGAGCATCAGAGATCAACAACGTCAGCTATTTCACTCCACACTCTGTCAGGTCTGTCTTTGTTTATTGGATCACAATTGTTCTTTTCTGATTGAGTTTGTAGGCGCAATGCCTAACGGATGAATGGTACGGATTAACCATGGACGACATTCGAAAACTTGAAATTGAAGTTGCAGACAAGTTAGAGAGAAAAAGAATGATTTCAGACGATACGAAGCGCAAATCTTCCAAGAAATAAAGTCCGATTCTTCAAGGGAATCGTGATAATGTAAAACTTCTTGTCCTTTTCATTTCATGATCGTAATTGTCAGAAAGCATAAAAGTCTCTTTTCCACTGTTTTCGAGTGTTGTGACAGGATGTGTTCGTTAAAAAAAGATGATCAATTTTATGGATTTCATTAGCATTATGACGCTACAAATTGTCACTTTGACCTTCATTCCAATCCCATTCGGATTTCGAAAGAGGAAATTGAAGTTGAAGTAAAACCTCGAAAATTTATAAATGGAGCTTGTTGAAGTTGACGCACAATCAAAAGCGCAAAATGCTTCAAAGAATGATTGTCGTCAACTTTAAATCCTTCTGTGGCGTCCATGAAATTTCGTTTCATTCCCGCTTCAACTGCATCACCGGTCCGAATGGCTCTGGTATGTGTTACTCTCTTCTCAAAGCGTTCAGATTCTTCCACTCCATGAATTCAGGAAAATCCAATATTCTGGGTAATGATGATCGTATTGCAATAGTTTCTTTATCATGTCAAAATCGCAATCAGATGCGATCTGCTTTGCATTTGGAGAAAATCGAGAGGCAAAACTTCGTGTCAAATCAATGAAAGATCTAGTCTCTAAACAAAAACATTCCTCGCGGAGTGAAGGCAATTCAGCTATTGTGACACTTTTCTTGCAAACAAAAGGCAAGTGAACTAAAGGCTCGTGTCTACACTACAACATTGGTTATACACTGCAGAAAAAGCCTGTTTGGAGCTTACTGCTTCAATCTGCGGAGACTCCGGCCATCGGAATTTCAGACTCGATAAGAAAACGGTCACTATCAAACGTAAGAATTTTCCATTCGTATACGAACGATTCTAATACATGGGTCTAGACTTAAAGTATCAATTATGGGTCTCCTGTGGACTGATTGTGGATTCCTCGCCCTGGTTCATCGGCTGTTACAAATCAATCTGAAGTAGCAAGTAACAGTATCTATTGATTCCAGGTTGATACAACAGAACTTGATTCATCAAATAGTGAATAAAAACGCTGTCGACTTGGCCAGTTATGTATGTGAGGTATGTGAATGAAATGCAATTGGAGTGGAATTTGAGAGAATGGAACAGGCAAGCGGGACAAAGATGTTCTTAGAATTCAGAAAAAGTGCATGTCAATCGCTCGAAGAGTTTAGACACGATGCTATCAAAATCGACCAAAATATAAAAAGTTTGGTACACTTTAAAGTTGATCTGAAAAAGCTTTGTTTTGACGGAGAATTTTCAGAAAGAGGGTATAGAAAATGAGGGTTCCATTTTGGATGACAACATTGCAGTCGAAGCGGTTCGTTGTGGCTTACAAGCAAATGTCAGTCTCTGTGGAGTCGAAGATGATAGAATTTTGGTAGATTACGGATGCGATTGAAGAAGCGAAGAGAATGGACAAGCGATTACAGCGATTGAAATTGAATTGCGGTATAGCTGCCAGATGGCATTGCAAATTGGACTCAGATTGCGTATTTACTCATCAGAACTTCAGCAATATTCTGTTCGGGACACTCGCTTGCGTGCCCAGCAGAATGAATGGAAAAGTATTGTTTCAATGCTCGAGATTGATATGGAAGCCGATGCCGAGCAACTTGACAGAATGGAAGGGGAGAAGTCAAAATTGGCTGTCAGCGAAGATGATATGTTGAAAATCGAGGCAAAAATTGCAGAGATCAGTACCAAACAGCATCAAACAATCAAGAAGAGGATGAATGTAAAAGAAAATGAACAAAAAGTGGTGATGGAGATCAACAACCTCCGCAGTGAGCGTAGTCACCTGGAGAGTCAAGTGTGCGAGATGGAAAAAGTATAGTGAAATCATCCTTGGTGCTTGAACTAGTCTCCTAAGATTGACATTCAAGACACTAGTCTCCACCTCCGCTCAACTAGAAGCACTGAGCACATTTATAGAAATATACACGACTTACAAGGACGCTGGAACGTCCAAAGTGATCAGCGAATTGGAAAATGTCATCACAAAGGTACACACGCCAAAGCTCAGCGTGCAAACACAGGGCATTGACTCAAGTAGGAAGAGCGCAGTGCCTTTGCCCAAGATGCTCCAGCCTCAGAAACGATCCTCGATGAAATGGTACACAACAGCTTTCGCGTATCAGAGTCGCTTTCAACGTTTTGTATAGAACAAAAATGCACGGATTTTAGAAAACCAATTGAACGAATATGGAACACGGCTTCAAGAGATCGAATCAGATATATCAAGCTTATCGATCGACAGAAGCAACAGTGTGCAAGACATCATGATAGAAGACGAACAAAACCTTCGTGAAGAGATGAGAGAAAACGAACGTAAATTACGAATTGTGACATCGAAACACCGCTCTGCCCGAGCGAAATTATCACCCTTGTTTCCACCGCACCAAGGCGAGGGTACGTGACGCTGGTTTCCTAGAGTTCTCTTATCCACAAAATCTTTTCAGGCGACTTTTCTTTGCTGATGGATTGGATTCGCATTGACACGTGTTCTCTGGAATCGAATTCGTCTCATTGGATTTCAGCTCTCGGTGTCATACTGGAGAGATACCTCATGGTTCGAGTGTGCCTGAATGAGATTGTAGCCCGAAGAATTGTGCGAGAGAACGGGAATCGCAAGCAATTTCTGCTTTGGTACGATCTCATCGAAGCGTTATCCTTCAACATTAATTGTGAGATTCACCCAGGCCGATAGAGCAAATCCGAATCAAACCAAGAAAGCTTGACCACGTATTGCCCCGAATTATATCCGAATTTGGCAGTGAGAATGTTGTCGATCCGAGAGAGCTCATCAAGATCGATCACTTTGTGCAAAAAGTTCCTGAGCTGATCCAGAAATGTGTAGAAAAAGGTGGACATTACAGTTTCATGAACGAGACATTAATTGTGTTACTAAATGGAAGCTTTGGGCGATTGGCTTTTGGTGAAGAACGATTCAATCGGGAAAGCAGTGCTCTCGCGTTTCGGCATCCCGTCTGTCACTTGGAATCGAAATCAGCACAGTATCGGGGTTCGTGAGATGCATCGGGATAACGTCAATACTGATTGCATCGATAGATGGTATCTGGAGGAAGCAAAGAGTACAATCTTTATCGGCGTTTTCGTGAATTTGACTCGCTTCGGACGCATTGGTGACCGTCTTACGCTTTCGATTCTCTCTCATTTCGACTGAGAAGTCGATTAGTTGTGCTGTTCAGAGACGGAAGGATACGATTGCTGCGTCATTGGATGCGATCCACCAAATAAAACGAACCTTGGATCGAGAAGCGGCTCTGAGGTATGTGCTACGAAGACTTCTTATGCGTATGATGTCTCACGCCGAAGCGAAGAGAGCGTAAAGAGGCGACAATTCAGTTGATCAAGCTAAAGCAACACGAACTGAAGGATGTTGAGACCCAAAAGTGTTTGATATCTGAAGTCACATGCAGAAACCACTCTCGAGAGAACAACGACTTGGTATCTGCAAAATTGAAGGAATACTTAGTAGAATATCGCAATGCTCGCATTGGCGTCAAATCGGAGATGGAGTTTGAACGGAGACTAAGGAGGTAAAAGTACGAAAAGAATCGTTGGTGTCGACAGCGTTTTATGTCCTAGGAAGAAGGAATCGTTCCGATCCGATTTGAAGCACGCCAACGAGAAGCTCAAAGAAGCCAAGGTCAAGCAGATTGAGCTTTTTAAACATTTTCTTTTTGAATGGGCGATTACTGCAGGCGGCGAGAGCATCAATTGACGATTCTTTATCGTTAATGAAGCATTTTGTCGACGAAGAGAGAGAGCAAGCTCGTAGCTTGGATGAGCAAGTGTCCAAACTTGAAAACGAATTGGAAAATGTGAATATGGCAAAGAAAGCAGCATCAACAAACTTGCACATATCTCAAAAAAAGCTGTTGCGAAGTAAGCTGTTGCGATCTCGACTTGAGTAAGATCAAAGTAATTGCCACGTGCCGAGCATTCTTTACCTAATTTCGTTTTAGACAGAATCAACGGCAACACAAATACGCACACTCCAAATCTTCGATACTAGAAAAAAGCCTACAAATACTGGAAAGCGATATGGAAAAGCTCACAAGAAGAATTCGGGCAAGATCAGATCAAGCCGACTCCGATTGCGAGGAGAATTCGAAATACTTTGATGAAGAAAAGATTTGCAGAGAGATGAAAGCAAATTTGGAAAGACTGTCATCGTTGCGTGTGGAGCAAAGAACACTTTTAAAGCGACTTTGTGACTCACCGGTTGTGTCGAACGGATCGTTAATGCAGAAGCAACAAGCTTTGTCGGAATTTGAGTCACAAGCAGCAAAAATTTTGATCGCAGTGAGAAATCTGGAGGAAGGCGTTCGATCAACAGATGAAAAAACCACACGAGTGAATCAACTTGCTTTTGAATCTATCGCACGTCGATTCCAGCAAATATTTGAGCAAGCTATTCCATCCAAACGCGCGATCATGGCGCTGAGAGGCGAAAAAGTCGAGGTTTCGTACAACTTCGATGGATGCATGAGGCACTCACGTATCGGTTTTGTAGCTTGGAATCGAATTCAGAGTCCAAGATCAATCGAGCAATCTCACTAAATCCACCAAAGAAATGTCTGGCGGCCAGCTTGCCTTACTCGGTAATCAATTGCACATCAAAGCATCGAATCTGACGATTCCTTCCCTCAGGAATGTCATATATCTTCGCATTAGCGAGCTGCAGTGCATCTCCGTTGTGCATTCTGGACGAGATCGATGCAGCTTTGGATGAGCAGAACCAAGTGAGTCACATCAAGCGCGTGTACTGTTCATCACTGAGATTGCTATAGGCAATTATCGCATCCCTCGCGGCTTCAAACTTTTCAAGCATTCAAGTCATTTGCGTCTCGCATCACAAGGTTGGTGGTTCCATACCGGTCGCTGTCGAATGACACACGATTACAGGCAATGCATGATAGAGCACAGCAACTCATTCAAGTACGAAAGGCAGTCTCAAGTTCAGCAATTGCCACGCGTGATAAAAGAGAATGACTGATTGATTGATACGTGATTATCCTTCAAAGGCGCTACTAGAGTGATCTGCATCGGACTGCGCGCAACGCGCCTTATACCGGCGGAATCACGTCCAAGACTTCCAGCTTTGCATCGGAGAATGAGGCTGTCTCTTCAACCGATTACACAGCTGCTTTCTTCTTCTTCTTGCTCTTCTTTTTGATCGAAGATGCAAGCAGTGCCGATGTTTCTTCATCTAGTTTTTTATCAGATTGAATCAGATCCAAAGACACGGGCAAGCCCGTTATCTTCACCGTCCCATTGGCTAATAATAGCACGGTTGCTTTGAAATGCGCAATTTTATCGCCGATGCGACCTTCCAAAATGGGAAATGGAGCGACCAGCTCATGTTTGACACATTCCACAACACCCAAACGTGCTTGTGTCTCATCCGCAAAGGAACGAATAGTGAATGGGAGAACAGAGTGTTTGTTACTGATTTCACTGAACACATAGCGAGACGCCTTCATTTTCAGTCGATACGTTCGATCCACTTGGCGTTTGAATATTGTTGTTCGACGTTCGCTGGAGAACGGTTTCTCATTGCCAGTAGTGTAAAAGATATCCACTGTGTATGCTTCGTTTGGCTCAAATGTGATCTTAGGGACATTGGCTTCAGCGTCTGTTTTCTGTGCGATTGTTTTAGTTCCATCAATCACAAAACGCTTTTGCTGGTGCATCAGACTTCCTTGAAGTGCTTTGACACCGTAGGCTTCTTCAAGCTTGGACAGTGCTTCCGTCACTTGATGGTTTGTATTACCAGGTTTGATCAATCGAACACACAACTCCAATGCATCATGAGCACACTTTATAACATCAGCTTCCGGACCCTGCAGAGATGGTAATGGCATTTCTGAAGCATTTCCTTCTTCTGGTACAATTACTGTTTGTGCGACCAAAGCAATGTACCCATCAATATGACATCCCATATCTATTTTGACCCAGTCGCCAGCTTTAATTTGAATCGATTCGCTTGGAAGCGGCGAATAATGACACACCATTTCATTCACAGCAATACTGGTTGGGAACGCAATCCCCTTTTCTATCTTCTTGTTTTTGAAAATGGTGGCACATCGCTGTTCGATAATTAAATCGCCAAATTTACAGAGCTCAACTACATTTTTTCCAGCTGTCAGTTGAACCAACACGCCCTTTAAAGCGGTTTGAACGATTTCAGCGGCCAGACGGTACTTTGTGACTACATCTGAATTGCTACAATCTTCAACGGGATCAGAAGTCTGTTCTTTTTTTGTATTTTCTTCGTCGCTGCATACTGATCGTTCATCTTCCGACGACATGTTTTGATGTTCCGACTTTGAAGATCTCTTGAAATTGGTTGAATTCGATTCGCTAAAGTGAGACGAGTGGCTCTGAAGCGACCTCTACAGCACCGTCGTATACCCTAATATTAGACCCATGGTGGTTTTCCGTCACGATAAAAAAGGACTACCTACTAAACACCACACATTCTGCTTATGTTCCAATTTCGAACAAGGCCTTGCAGCTACGCCATCTCGCGCATTCATTAGCGCCAGAAAGCAGACACTCCAGCGCGTCTTTTTTTTCCTACCCGCTTCTGCCTCAATACCCTTACCCCACTAGCGTCATTCGTTCCATTAGTTTCATCTGACTATATTTACCCAATCAACGCAAAGAAGCGCAAAGTCATCCAGGTTACTATTCGAAATGTCTCTACGCTCCCAGTCCAACTATTGAGCCAATTACTGCGACAACTCTCAATTCTCAATATACTTTTAGAGTATCAAAACCAACGCAATCTATTCATCAACTCATGCGATGGCCAATTTCCAAGTATGTGCTCGTAATCTTCGCCCCATTCACGCGAGTATCGTCTCGTATGGACGCTCTTCCACTATCGAAGATGAAAATCTCAACAAGAAAACCACTTTATATGTAATTCGCGTCACTCAAAGCAGGCGGAATGGAGATTTAACCACGGATACCAGCGATGAAGACAGTCAAATCAATCATTGGTTTGTCGCACGTCGTTACTCAGAGTTTCGTGCGCTCTACGAGCAAATTCAGTTTGTTGTCACAAACACGAAAGCCACTAAACGCAACATTTCGTGTCCTTACTGTGAAGCATTGGCGCAATTTCATCACAATTTCACATTTCCTCAGCGATTCTCATTCGGATGGAAATATTTCGATAAACTCAAACGCAAATTCGATGCAGAACGATTGCGATGTCTGAATGAGTATTTACAGGATCTTATTGAAATTACCCAAGGTCTGGTATCAGTGGGAAATAATATGCAGGAATGCACTTCCCCATGGAGCTGGTATATGATCATGCAGAGTCAGACTGGAGATGGGTCGATTGAGTGTCCAGGGGAAGACGGGAGCGGATGTGTTGCAGTCCGGTTGATTCGTGATTTTCTGTTTGCTAGTGAGCATGCTCAATTGGATGAGAGGCTTACCGAAAGTTCCAGTAGCGAACCGATTGATGTCGCACATCGTAGACGGCTGTACTCTTGTTCTTCAACTACATCGTGCGGCTATTCACCAGACAAACGTGAAGCCAGAAGTCAGTTGTTTAGCTCATCATTTCAGCGATCGCTCACAAGCTTTTGTGCTCATGAATTCGACGTCGTGTATCAGGAAAATCGCACTTTGAAACCAGAAGATGCAACTCGATACGACCAAAATAGGGCTGGACCGGAAATCGACATTGATCTGGTCTTTGCGAATCCTTTGCAATCACTACCGATGCCGAGTCCAGCCAGGATGATCATTCATCGTCAACAGTGCAACACCAGCACGAGACGAGGTCTCCGTCAGTCTCTATTACACCGTCGAGCTTCCAGTCTCTTGTAATTCTTCCAGTGGATCAAGCGAAAAAGTATATATTAGTCGTATCAGTCTGTTCTGAGTCGCATTTATTGCATGAATACGGGTAAATTCTCTCAGTAATGTATTCGATTGATGACCATTTTCGAATCCTTTCTCTACTTGAGCGCTTTTGTGCCTCTGAATCCGCCTATTGCGCATAGAAATTGCATCGTGATTAGTGCGATTTGTTCCTTTGTCATTATCAGAAATGCGCTTTTCAACACTGTGTTGAGCAATTGCTCGGAGCAGCCTTTGTAGTATCCACGCAATCCTTGTTGGTCATAAATCCGCTTCATCGTTTGTATCATTGTCGATTTCTCATGCGTTGTATTGTCATGCGTGGATTGTTTCTCAGATTGCATCAATACTTTCGCACGAATGATCGGATACGTCGCAATTGTTGCGATTGCTTTCGAAATAGCTGCCAGTAAAAATGCTTCCAAAGCTGTAAATGTCGCTTGTTGACTATGTTTTGTCATATTACTTTGCTTCCACCGTTGCAGTGTATCTTTCAGCTGGTCGAAAATCGTGTAATTGATTGATGGATTGCTCGTCAGAACCAGAGCTGGGACATATCCTCGCCAAAATGCCATTAATCCGTCTTCATGATAGATCTCACTACTCAGCGGAAGAATCCCTTTCGTTTTTGGTGAGGTATCATTCTCCGTGCTCAACTGAGCTCGCGTATTGATCACTTCTAATGGTAGTGTCATTGTCATATTGATAGCTCCCGCGAGTGTTGCGATCAAAAGACGAAGTGATGTTGTGATCTGTTTGCCTTTCATCCATCGCTTTTGCGTGAGATGCTTCAGGAAAGAGTACCAGTAGAAATACGCGAAATTGGAGATCATTGTATGCAGAATTTTAGAGTTAAGACCGGCGTACAATCCGCTCAGCCCTTCTTCCTTGTAGATGCGATATAGCATTGAGACGATCCCATTCTTCCTGGATACCGCTTGTAATTTCGATTCGGAATACGTTCTGTCAGCTTGATGACGAGTCTTAACGATATCGAGAGGATACAAAAGGATAGCAGCGACAAGTGCGCCCATTGCTCCGGCCTGAGACAACAGAGCACAAAAAGAATTCCGTCAGCTACTTTTATGATTAACAAAGTATCAATTTGGATATTTTATTTATCAAAAACACTCACAGATGCATCTACAAAAGCAGCAAACGAAGGAGAAGTTGTCTGTGCCATCATCCGGCTTGTGGACCCTCGATTTATAGCCCTGGACTTATGTGGAGCCATTATGCGAGATATAATGGACACCACACAACATTGGGATCATGCTGCTTCTGCTTCTGTTTTCCATTTACGACGCAGCTTTGAGGCTGCTTTAACCAGTGCTTCGTTGCTATTTGCCGCATGAACAACGCTTAAGATGCATCAACGCAATACAACAACTACATACCCGGATTTCCGCAAGCGTGAGACAGCCATGCCAACTTTTGACTCAATAATCTCTTTCGTACTTAGACGCATTTGATACAAATCGTTTAAAACCCGTAATTGCTTCTCATGCACAGTTCGCGTTTGCTTTGTGGCCACTTGATCCTTATACTCTACGTGATCTTGAAGTGTTTCCACCATTTCTAAAAGCCTACTCAGTTGTGGTGTATGACTTCCTTCTTGCGGCAATTGGTGAGGCTGTATCATCTTCCCCTTTACGTCATTCTGCTGATCGTCGTCTGCCTTCAAAAGTTTCATCCATTGCGCACGAAGAGCCGACGCGGACGCCGACACTTTATCGTTCCTGATCACAACAGTATGAGCCAAGTAGAACGACTAATATATCCCAAACAACGCACGCGTGCTGCCGAAGACTAGAAACACTTCTCGAGATACCTGTTCTCTTTAACAACTGGATTGTCAGTGGCATCTTCATAGAACAGTTAGTTATCAGATACACCTGTTCGTCAACATACGTACCGATGTCAGTGCTTCCAAGCACTCCAAGATCTGCTCATGCGATACCTTTGGATCCGATAGCTTGCCTTTTGCCGCCACCAAGTCTTCTTCCGATATCAAAATCGCTTTCATTGGAACATTCTCCACTTTTGGCGGATTTGTATCGGCTTGAGCGCTTTCTTTCGGATCACTGTCGATCAGTGGATTCTCGAGTTTCGGCTCGGTGGGGGCTTGTGGTTGATGTTCAGTGTCAGTGTCAATAGTTTGTGATTCCGAATTCTCTGGTTCATCGTCTCCTTCCTCCATCGTCGCAATTACTTTTGTCACAACTTCTTTAATGATTCCTTTATGAGATCGAAGATTCATGTTGAGACGCTGCTGAAGCAATCGACGAACAGTTTTGGTTGTCATTTCTTCAAATTCACAGTTGTTGAGGATCCAGCGAATCTCAGTCTCCAGCTTTTGGCTCAATTTATCGTCTGATAACATCGTCGTATCATTCGTGGAATGTGCAGATTGAGTCGATATTTTCTCTGTAGAAAGTTTTAATTTTTCCAGGTCTTCGGATGGGATGACGCCTGAAGTAGTTTGCTTTCTCGGTTCTGCCGCTTTTTGCTCTTTCGGTCGGTTCGACTCTGCTGTCTCTTTAATCTTTTTTGAGTCCGTCTTTTCCGTAACAGAAGAGACTTTCTCATTCGATTTGCGTTTGCGCTTCCCACTCGAAAGACTTTTCTTCTCGACAATTTCTTGGTGAACACGTGATTTTGTCGGAGTTTTCTCTCTTCCTTCAGGCTCATCTTCCTCCTCGTCTTCTTTCTCTGTTTCATCGTTCCGCTCCTCATTGTCATCATCATGCATCACTTCATCATCTTCAACGTCCATCTCGTCTTCACTCATTACTTTTAGCGGAGGCGTTAAAGCTAGATTCATATCTGAAGGAACAAAGTGTGGAGGAAGACGAGAATCTTCTGGCTGCGATAGAAAATCCTACAGCCAATAACATTCGATAAAAGAGCGATCTGACTGTGTTGAAGGATTCCTAATGACCTCTACTTCATGCACAGCCATCTGCAGCTCTTCGATTTGGTTCCCACGCTTTGCCAAATGCCTTGGATGGCCTTTGAGAAGCATACTTTGATCGGAGCATCCCCAAGTCTTCAAGACGCCACGACGCGTACGAGCCAAAGAGCTACAATTCAGATTGATTGTTTGGCGCTATTTTCCTTCGTTTCTAGCTTACAATTGGTGCGAGCCGAAGAAATACACCAGCACATAATCATTGCTATAATCCCGAGCCTTCTTTAGAATTTTAGCGTGCCCATCTCCTAAAAGTCTCAGTGTTAGAACAGCGTTGAGAATGAGACAACCGGCGTTGGCGAGGTGAGACCTAAGTAGTACAGCTTGGTCCGTAGCGATTTAGAGTCGCAAAAGTACACTGGCCACCATGGAAATCCTTCCAAGATAAACCATCCAACCGAATTGACAGAAAATTCAGCAGAGGAAGACATGGGATGCGAAATGTCTCGCGAATGTAGTGATACAAGTGGTCGGATTGCTCGAGATTCACATGCAAGTTTCCAGGCAAATTACATTATGCGCGATGATGTGGGATTGCTAGTGTTATGCGGAATGGTTTAGAGCGGGATCGACTGATTAGATCTGGAGATAGGTAGCGGATTTGCGTGATTGTTCCAGTAGTACGAGCGTTTATGCTGAGAAGCACATGATTGTCGAGTAGGAGGTAGAAAAGGAGAGGCAGACGCATTCGGCGAATGCATCGAGTATACAGATCTCGCATACGAATGTATCAACAAGTGATAATACGATGTCTACGACACTAGCGCTTTTTGTTCCCTTTTTTTCTTTTGCGCAATTTCGATTCCTGGATAGTCATCCCATTTCTACAGAAAGTATTTGTACCGTCGAAATCCCACTCAATGGATGAATGGCTCTCATCCAAACGTCAGTACGTATGTCAATGCAGTCAGTCGATGTACAATTCTCATCGACCGATAAACAGCAAATCCGCGCGGTACTCCATTTCATTTGTCCTATCAGTTTTACTTCTACTAACGACAGCACAAGACGCAAAACACAGCGCTTCCCAACCTCAAAAACAATAACATGGATCTCCATGTAAAATAAAGTGTTACTACCTTCCCAAGCTTCTTCATCACGGAATAACAATCGCGTAGCCAGAACTTGAAATTCACCAGCAGCGTCGTGGCATTTATGACACAATATCACCACCCTTTTTAAATGTCGCACGAAGGTACGAGAAGTAAAATTGCCAGTGCTTACGCGAGAATTGTCAAGTCGCTACCAAAATCGACTCGAAAAGCGCGAGGGGAACTCTGAATCATAGAAAATGGATCCGAATGGGATGAATCCAATGATGCAGCAGATGTCAATGCCTATTTCCATGCCGATGGGCGTTCCAAACACTGGCAATCCCGGAATGACTGCTAATATGCAAATGGGTATGGGTATCAATCCAATGACCGGTATGCAGCATCAATCAGGGCGATACAATGTCCATTCTGGAGCTCAGGGACAAATGATACCACCGAATGCGAACCAACAGCGCCAGCAACAGCACATTATGATGAATTCCATGAATATGAATCCCGCAATGATGAATATGAATATGAAGATGAACTCGATGGGACAACAACATCCAATGGGGAATGCCAATACGAACCCAGGCGCGATGAATGTACCGAATATGGGCATGGGAAGTGTCCCAGTACAAAATCTGGGCGGAGCTGATTGGAGAATCCAAGTTACTCGCGAGCATCGAGCCAATTTGATTGCCAAGCTGTACGATTACTACTCTTTATGTTTTATTATTTTGTACTATGAGACTTTTTACGGATTGTAGATACAACGAAATGGTTCGTCTATCCACTGACCCGCCACCGGGAATCAAATTGTGGATGAATGTGGCTGGGTATGAGTTACAACTTTATAAAGATGCTTCTACACAGGAAGAATACATCAGAAAGATATTCAATCGATTGAAACACTTGAGACAACAACCCACAGATCCTACTGCTGCAATGATGATGCAAAACTTACCGAATGGAGGTACACTGTCACGGTTAGATTTCTCGTGTTATAGTAATAATATGAACCCATTCAACCCTCGAAGCGGCCCGCAAGGGATGATGGGTATGCAGCCTCATGGTGCGTATGGTGGTAGTCAGTATCCGGGTCAGACACCAGCACATGGAAAATCCCAATTGCCTGTGGCGATGTCTTCACAAACAATGCCTTCGACTGGAAAAGATACTTTGACACCTCGAATGCAATCAGGTGGAAACGGATCCTCCGCTGATGTTGCCGCTGAATATTGGCGACAACATGACGCGATGAAGGCGAAATATCGTGATGATGTGGAGAAGGTTCACAACGCATTTAAAAAGTATGTGGACCATATGAAAGATCAAGACGAAACAGATCAGAAGAAGAAACTGCGATATTTATTGAGCTATGTGCAGTTATGTGCCAATGTGTTGAATGAAGACAAATCCACGCATCAGTCACGAAAATTAGAAGAGCTTGGAAGAGTATACAAATACATTGTCAAAATTGTGAATCCGTACCTCAAGAAACTGCGATCCGAGACCGATAAGCGTGTACATCCTTCGGGAACGGGAATCTCCGTCACCGATCAGAATATCAATGGACTGGGTATGGTCAATATTACCGGGAACGGAGGCCAATTATCTCAGCAGGGACAACAGCCGCAGACCACACAAGCACAACAAAATCATCAATATCAACAACAACTCCAGCAGCAAAGACAGCAGCAAATGCAGCAACAACGATTGCAGATACAACGTCAGCAGCAACAACAACAACAAATGCAAATGCAGCGACAACAGCTTTTGCAACATAAAAGCCAATCTGCTAGTCAGCAATCCTCTCAAGCATCGCATGCAATGCGGAATTCCTCAACCTCACAATCCCAGCAGCAAAACACTGCAAATCAACAGTCTTCCTCGTCACCGACATCCAACGGGAATTCTCAATCACAGAATCCGCAGCAATTTTCAGCATCTAAATCGTCATCGGCATCCAATCGACAAAGTGAGAGTCCTTCCCTCTCGACTGCTTTCAGTCTCGGGATGAGTGATGACAACCCATACTACTCGAATATGGATTCTTCGCTTTTGCAGATGCCTTCAAGCTTGAGCACCTCGAACACATCGACTTCCAACACGAATTCAGGCACCACAAATGCACCCAATAATTCATCGGGCTCACTCATCAATTACTCGATGAATTTTTCCAATGATTTATCTCCGACGGGATTCTCCAATTCTGCCGATCTCGAGTTTCTGGATATTGATGGAACAGGCTTGAATTACGATGGTCCAGACAACTCATCCAACACATCCGCATCCCAGTCACAATATCACAACACTTGCAGCACTTCTGCTACTTCAGGTGGAGCCAATGGCTCCTCCAATGCGAATTCCGTCAATTCCACAGAGAACGATACCTCACACAACGACGACAATGGCGACAATTCCGATCTGATGACATTTGTAGAAGCGTTGTAGTGATTTTATAAATCAATATTTCCATTCAAACCGTAAAAGCGCTTGTTTTGTGCCCTTCTTTGCAAGAAACACCCTCATCCTACTGAGAAACCTCAGTAGAAGCAGCAGAATGCCATCTGTACCATTCCACCTAATATTCGAATGATCAGATGTCTCATGATTACATTCTATATGCGTCTTGTAACCATTCCGGGTAGGAGAGTGTTTAGAATTTTGACTTGTTTATCCACAGGCAGAGAGATTAACAGATAATGACGATGAGTGGGAACGTTATTAAGCGACCGCGTGGACGAAGCGTTCCGTGTGACTATAGCTCACGTGAACATCGCACGCAACGCTCGTCGATGAACACTCACTTGGAGAAGGATACGACGAAGGCTGATACAGCGTGGGAAGGCAAACATTACTTGTGTCAACGATCCAATTCCTTCACAAAGTCGTACAGCTGTCCAATTTCGATGGAAGAAGAGCTGGAGACACAAGCTCGTGCTTCTCTTGCGCTCTTTGGCTTTGGCTCATCGAATGATGCAATTAATTGGAAACCCATATCGAATGGTGAGATTGGGCATAAAATAGCAGCAAATGGATGTCGTTTAACGTCTGTGAAGCATCGAACATGCGCATTGAATGGCGATATCTCATTGTGGAACTCATTCAACACTTTGGAGCTTTCTGGAACGCAAAAGTCTGGAAAGAATGCAACGTTGAAAGCGATTAACGAGGCATTTAAAGCTGACAATCAGGTGGGAATATCCTCTTCCGGTGGGCAATCACACGAGAAAGCAGCAAGCAAAGGTGGTGACCAAGATTATGAGTCCAATGTATTACAGCAATACTTTGTGAAAAGTGCTGTTCTAATTCCCGCAACGTTGGAGGAGATGGTCAATCTGATCATTACATCGGAGGCCACTGACATGGAAGTGACGATGCAGACACTGGTGGGCGTCAAAGCAACGCAAACTAAAGTGCTTTATCGACGGAATAAGAAGCGACCGAAGCATCGCTCACGGAATCTCGTCCCCGAACCGACCGAGAATCCGACCGGAAAAGCAGCAGAAGAAAGCCCAGTAAGTACCTCGTATTATGACCAAGGAAGTGCAGCATTATCCAAACGACCGAGGGCGTCTTCTGAGACTTTGTCGCGACATATTGTCGCTCGAGATCGCATATTACAACGTCGTAAGAAACTGGAAAAGATACATTGTAAGGAGGTTGATACAGTGTCGGGGTATTCAGGCAATCTACATGTGAAATGGATCCAGGCAGAGAAGAGTGGAAGGATGTTTAGCACACGTCTTCAATATTGTCTGCTAGACTATGACTGCATCGTGATCAACGATTGGGATCCGCAAGATGACGGTGGACCAATGTATGTTCGTGTCATGCTCTCCACACAAGCACCTCAATTCCAAGCATTTACAAATCGAATCGCTGGCGTTGTGAAGAAGTCCTATCTACAGCCGACAGGAATCATGGTTCGTGAAGCGAAAAGCAGACCTGGATACATCGAAGTGCAATTTGTTGCCTCGATCATAGAGAAAGCCGATATGCCTCACAATCTCCATCGCACAAAACTTCGTCATCTTTGCCTTAAAATCGCAAAACTCGAAGAGATCCTAAAAAGTCGACATTTTGCAAAAAAGCTTACTGTACAACAGCAAATTGGCTGGATTCCAAACATTGATCGATTAAAGTGTAAGAATTGCTGCGTGAAATTCACTTTATCGCGACGTCGTCATCACTGTCGTGTTTGTGGGGAAGTCTGCTGCTCGAATTGCTGTCCCAAATTGGAGGTTGAGCTGGATTCCGGCATTATGGGTGTTCGTATTTGCTTGTTGTGCTCTAAAGCTCGTCGCCATCGAGCAGGCTCATCGTCCAGTCCGCATTTAATGCATCGCAAGTCTTTAGCATCCGATCACAGTATCCGGAGAGTATCAAAAGATCTGTCTCATGAAAAGTGAGTCCGTATTTATAGGAGAATGGATAGATTGTATGCACAATCCGCATAGAAGCGCGTGTTCCGTGCAGCACTGCGGAGCTTATCGCATTGTATCGAGTCTCAAATCATTTTGCATTACATTTAAATTACAAGAATAGCATCAATGCTTGACGATAGAGAGCGCAGCATTTTGCGATTTGCTATTTTAAGTCGCATTGTTGTCACACTTTTGGCAATTGCCACTTATGCAATCATCGAGCCATTTGACACATCGTCTCATCTTTTATTTGAGCCGTTTGCATTCAATAGACATCTCAAATTCCTTCAGGCGTTTGTGTCTTGGGATGGCGCTCATTTCTTACATATTGCCCAAAATGGATACACTTATGAGCACAGTCACGCGTTTTTCCCGCTGTACCCGCTCACAGTGCGATTACTAAGGTATTCTAGCTCGAATGTGCAGCTTTCTCGGGTCATAACGCAACTTTGCAGCAATGTATTCATCAATGTCTCATCGGGTGTCGATGAAGAACACCAATACCCCGAGATTTACGTGCTATGCGGCTGGTTTATAAGGTCAGTGTGGTGTGTATTGGAAATCCAGCGTCCTGAATCTATTCATGCCAGCAATGGAGCATTTGTTCTTGCGGCCATTTTCTTGTATCGGCTTGGAATTTTGGTATTCGAGAATCTCAAGGTGAAAAGCCAAGACGCTGAGAGGATCGCACGGACCGGAGCATACCTTTTTTGTATCACTCCTTCTAGCGTCTTTATGTCCTCTTTATATAGCGAGAGGTGGGTGCACTATCAAAATTGTGTGTTGACATTTCTCTGATGATCGTTGGCAGTAGTATGATGTGTTTTTTTAGCTTTGGTGGATTCTATTGCATTGAAAAGCATAAGGAATTGATCAAAGAACAAAAGCGAACGAAGAAACGAATTTCACAGTATTCAGCCCATCTTTCGGCTTGTGCAATCTTGTTTGGTTGTGGGTCGGTCACGCGGTCCAACGGGATACTCCTTTCATGTAAGTCGATCTCCTTGACGATTCTATCGAGAGATTGACGCATATCGCTTCATGCTAGTGTATCTTGTGTGGCATCGTTTGCGTACTTCACCACATTGGACAAATTTTGCAACTTTCTGCAGGTATTGGCTTGTCACAGCACTCCTGATGATACTTGCTGTCGGTCCTCAACTCGTATACTTTGTGTGTGGCATCTGGAAGTATTGTCCATCTTTTCACACGGTATTCGATCATACGCGCAAATCAGAGTACCCATTTCACGACCGACCTTGGTGTCATTCAGCATTCCTCAACTACTCGGCGATGTACATGTTCATTCAGAGAGAGTACTGGAACGTTGGCCTCTTTCGATACTATCAATGGAAGCAAATACCAAATTTCTTTCTCGCCTCTCCTGTAGTCTCGTTGAGTGTTTTGGCGCTCTATCGGTTCTTTCGAAAACAACTCATCTTCACGACGTCGTGGACTTGTGAGATGAATGTGTACTGCATCCACTGGGCATTCTTGCTCATCAATGGTCTCTTGGTCGTCCATGTGCAGGTAATCACTCGTCTTTTGTGCGCCTGTCCTCCGTTTTACTGGATCCCAGCCATCATTCTTTTTCAACCAAAAAAATCTGAAAGTGTCATCCAGAATGCCTTTTTCAAAATTGTGGTCGGATACTTTGTTCTTTACACTCTGCTCGGCTCAATTCTCTTCAGCTCGTTTTATCCGTGGACTTGAATAAAAGTGTCAGGTCTTTTTACGTCTGTGCTTTATTTTTTGCTCTAATCGCTCATGCACGCTTCTTCTTCGTTTCATATTTACGGGCCGCGTCGTCACACTTTTTGCGCGTTTTTGAACGCCTTCCGATCTGCGATGTTTAGCAGCAGTCGATGAGTCTGGATGTGATGCTACGTCTTCTAATTCAGCATGTCTGGCTGCAGATTTGCTTGTGCTCGACCGGCTTAGAAGACTTGATTTGACTTTTACATCAGAACGGGTTCGCCTGGGTGGAAATTCGGGAGGTGGACAAAATTTCTGCGTAGTAGCCATCCTTGTTGAAGCATTCAGCTCATTCGAATGGCTTTCTTCGTTTTGAGGTTTCTTTGATTCCGCTTTTCGATGCTTATGCTTCTGTCGTCGTTCAGCTTGTGTGTTCATATCGAAGGTATTTGCTGACTGCAAATGAGGTTCTTTATCCAGGACAGCGTTCTTGCCAACTGGAGCTTTCGTACAAGCTGCATGGGTCGATAATGCAGAGACTTCTTTAGACAAGCATTTGGAGCATTTGTAGGTGTTTGGAGGTTCTTCACTGTCCAAAATGCCGGCGCAAAGCGTATGTTGCCAGGACGAACAGACATCACACTGGATCATTCGTTGATAGTCATCGTAGTTCATGCAGTGTACACCACAAATGCAGTCCACAGTCCATTCACACTCAAAGCAGTAAAAAGGCTCTGGTAGCTCTTTGTCGCTCGTTACGTCCAACCTTTGCTTTGCACATTTCATATGCAACCAGTGCTTACATTTTTCGCATTCTACCAAAAGTTGACCGTCATCGACGCCAACACCGCCGACACCACACGAGCATTCCATGATCCAGTAACCCGAGTCATCTGCAGCTTCATTACGGCTCGACAGTACATGATTTGTGCTTGAAGACCCTCGCTCTTTGCTTACTTGTACCAGATCTTTCTTGATCGCAGTCTTTGACGAACATTTGCACAGCTGGGATTCCTGTCGCCGTAGGATAGCTTTTATCATTTCATCTCTATTCTGAGCCAGGAGACTGTCAATTTGTTGCCGTTTGAATTGTTTCCATGGAAGCACTAATTCGTCAACGGGAGCTGGTGGTAAGAAAGGATACAACTCTTCACAATCTGATTCAAACTCGTCGTCTCCATCCCCGCTACTTTCTGAATTCGTATCGACGTCGACGCTTGCTTCTTCCTGGTACAGAGCTGGAGCACTTGCGTTACTGACTTCGATTCCAGGCTTTTTTCCATTTTCAATGAGCTCTGTGTTATTTGTATGACCATCGTTGCTAGAATCAGAGCATGATTTGCTTCTTTTCTTCCTCCTTGTGGAGCTGACACTACTATCACTGCTGTTGCTTGTGTTACTGCTACTGCCACTACTGCTTGAATTGTCCCCGCTGCTCCCGGAACAACTGTTACTGCTACTGCTGAATCCATCAAGTTCATTATCTTGCCGGCTGCACTCACTGTCTTTGTCCGAATCTCGGTCTCGATTTATCGCACCACAATCAGGACCATTGCTTTCATTAAGGACGCCTTCAGCTTGCGGACTGGGAACCTCTTTTCCATATGCCGTTGAATCCTTCTCAATACCAGCACGGTAGTGAATGCTTTTTGATGAAATCAGTTCTCGCTGAGTACGCAATGGAGTTAACTTGACATCCTTCAGTGATTGCTCGAATCGAAAGCTATATAGAAGTCTTCTATTCTTTTTCTTCGACAGACTACGACCAATTGGTGTCACAGAAATCGATTTGTTTTCATCCAAAGCGGTAGATCGACAAGCATCGATTGCACTTGACGATATCCATACGCTCGTATTTCTAGCCAGCTTTACCAAAACTTGGTCGAAAACACTACAGCGCAAACAGGCACCACACAGCCTCCAATCGTGTCTTCTTCGATGCAAACCATAAAATTTTAGAATCCGATTATACATGCAGCAGAAAGAGTTGGCAATACATATCGTCAAGGTTTGTGCTGCATCGAGTAATATGGATGTTTTCTCCAATGGAATAAATGAGCTCCTGGTATTATGCCCGATAGAGAGATGCAACTACGTACAATTGATGTTCCACCTAGTGAGCCTCTGCTGTCCACTATGGACCTTGTCAAGGGTCCAACTGCTTCCTTAAATACAAAGAATGAGAACAAAGGCCGTGTATGCTCAGCTCAGCCACACATACATTCAACAGCCTGGTACATTTGATACTCGAAACATCCGTCCAGCCGCTTTGCTTGATTAGCATAAACCAAACATTCCAACACTTTATAATCGCCACAAATTCATCGGGCGTTCCGGGTACGTTTCTCATCTCAATTGGAATTTGTGGAGGTTTCTGTGGATGATCGCAGCAATAGAAAAGGTGCACTCCAGCAATCCGAACTCTCTACGTGACGCATAAGATGTTTTCATCACTTTGACGTTGTTTCAGCAGGTTTCTGAATGAGTATCGTGTCTTACATCCGACTTGCCATATTCGCGTAAATAAGGTCGATAGGGAGAAATGTCATCTCTGCACATAGAAATTAGCATTGGAATAGTTGGACACATGCTCTCAATGTATCAAAATTGTGTTGTAGATCGACAAATAATTCTTGGTGTTTTAATGCTTAATCACCATTAAGCCATTGAGGAGCTGGTCATAAATTAGTTACAGAACATTAATCTAGGAATCATCTCCGAACTTAGCGAGCAGATACACAGTATCAGCTCAGCTTGGAAGCAGTGGCCACGCTTCCGTCGACACTCTATCGATCACTGCGAGCTCAAATATGCAGTTCACACAACATGGTGCATCGCGGCTACCTCTTGCATTAAAGATCATCTCCAATTCCCCGTCGACCACATATTCCCGTAATCTATCGCTTGGAAGAAGTCTCGCTCTTGCAAGGACGACATTTTATAGCTCCAATATTCGACCTTTGATTTACAAGAATGGAGATGTGTCTCGTTACGCTGCTTTTAGCACTATGGACACGAGAACCACCCAGCGTGATCATAGAAAAACACACTACAAGCATGCTCACAAGAAAGGGAACAATGAGATTCCAGAGGTCAAAGCTACCAGCAAATTTCGCAACTTGTTAACGTTCCAGGAATCTAGTATTGACGAGTCCACAAAATCGCGCTCGCCAAGCAAAAATTCAACAAAGTTTGACTCCCCGAGAAACAAGTTGAGGAATAGTAATGACAGAAGTAGAGATGACGACCTCAATTTGTTCAATGCCAATGGATCACAGAAGCAGCATGATGAGCAGTATCAATCGACCAGGAAGAAAAAACGACCTATGAATGGATTTCTTGAGAAGCCGAATGATGATTTTTCTGATCGTTTTGATGACAGTGATGAGAATGCTAGGAATTATGCTCCATCAGCCCACAGTCGAGACGACAGAACAAGATCAGCAAAACCCAAAAAATCAAGATCGCTACTCAAAAACTTCAATTTTGAGTACAGCATTTTTGACAAAAACGCAGACCTCTTTGATCATGTCGAGTGGAAACGAAATACAAAACAGTCTGGCATCTCAAAAAACCGACCAAATAATCACGCTTCTGAACCGATGAGAACACAAAATGGGTCTCACAGCAATGAGCTACGTGAGATAGAGATACCACCGCATCTAAGCGTCAAAGAATTGGCTTCTCGCATGAGCACAAAATGTGGTCATGTATTAAGGATACTCAAGGATCTGGGTGAAAGGAGACTGAATGAAGATTCTATCATTGCGAATCACATTGCTGAGTTGGCAGTTGAGTCGATGAATATGATTCCAGTTCTTCTACCTCCCGAATTTGTCGACGCTGAATTGACAATTCCACCGGAAGACTGCTCTGCATTCCCAGTTCGTCCTCCTGTGGTTTGTGTCATGGGCCACGTTGATCACGGCAAGACTACTTTGCTGGACACACTACGCAAATCCAATGTAACCGCATCGGAGTATGGTGGTATCACACAGAAAATTGGTGCATTCTCGGTGAATCTTGGCAAAAGCTTTGGTGAGCAGAGTACAATGACATTTCTGGACACTCCTGGTCACTCTGTATTTAGTGGTATGCGATCCCGTGGAGTCGAAGCGACCGATATGATCCTACTGATTGTAGCAGCAGATGACGGCATTCAGTCTCAAACGATCGAAGTTGTTGAACAAGCTGTCAAAAATGGAATCTGCATGATCGTGGCGATCACCAAGTGTGATATGCATGGAAGTGACGAACAGGAAGCAGTCCAACGGATTAGTGCTCAGTTGATGAAATACGGTGTGACCACGGAAAATCTGGGTGGTGACACACCTGTGATATGCGTCTCAGGAAAGACAGGTGATGGTCTTGATCTCTTGAAAGAGACAATTGCGCTACACACAGAAATGAAAGATTTGCGCGCGGACCATGACGCTAAAGGTGAAGCGATCGTACTCGAGGCTCAAGTTGCCCGTGGCGCTGGAACTCAAGTGGATGCGGTGGTGAAGTGGGGCACTCTAAGACCTGGATCACATTTCACCTGCGGTCTTGAACATGGAAAGATCAAAGCACTTTTAGATCAAAACCAAAAGCAAGTCAAACGTGTGACACCTGGACATCCTGTGCGCTTAATTGGCTTGAAAAATCTCCCGATGCCCGGAGATGCACTTATCGTGGCTGAGAGCGAGGAACGTGCACGAGAAATCGTGACCCATCGTCGAGAATTGATAGAATGGAATTTGCTTGCTGAAGTGGGAGAGAGAATGGATAATTCGAATAATGATATAAAGCCACAAGGACGACGTCGGTTTATGGGTATGAGAAAAAAATGGGAAGAGGTTGAAATGCGGCGTCGGAGAGCTGCCGAGGAAGAAAAACGGTTGGCTTCACTCAAATTTGGCGACAAAGATTATGTTGCTCAAAGTATCCCGATTCTCGTCAAGACCGATTCGGTAGGAACATTTTCAGCAATTGATGAGCTGATAGCGACCTTGCCGACTGATGAAGTCGCAATCAAACGTATCGCTTCCGATATCGGGACGATCACATCCTCGGATATAACAGTAGCTGAAACCACTGGTGCTATCATCTATGCATTCGATTTAAAGCAGCCAACAAGCATAGAGAAAGAAGCTATGCAGAAAAACGTATCAATCCGATCTCATAATATCATTTACCACCTGTTGGAAGACATCAAAGGTCTTTTACAACAAAATTTGGCACAAGTTGTCGAGAAAAATGTTGTCGGAAGCGCTGAGGTTTTGCAGGCAATTGCAATCTCCGGTTCCAGTCGAAATCTTGCGAGAGTTGCTGGGTGTCGAGTCATCGCCGGGAAGTTGAATGTCAGTTCCAAATTTCGCCTTTTACGGAATGGTACAACACTTATTGATGATTTGAGTGTGCGGTCCATGCAGCACTTTCAAGACCAAGTGAATGAGATCAGCAAAGGTCACGAGTGTGGTTTACGTTTCGACGGATTGGATGATTTCGAACCAGGCGATATTATAGAAGCTTACACCACAATTGTGGTAAAAAAGCAAGTGCATATTTAGTAATGTCTAGATATTTTAAGTTCAGTTCAAGAAGGAGAAAATAATGACAGAATTGTATATTTGTTGGCCATGTTTCTATTTAGTACCGGCTGACCACGCTGTCGTAGTAGCGACGGCCTTGTCGCTAACACACTTGAAAATGCCCGTCCGCGAAAGTTCTTCCTAGTTGACCGGGTTTGCCTGCGGCCAAAAGGTGAATTACCGACTGGAAATGGCGCAATGAGCATTTGCTCTCGTGCTGGGGCCCTTCAGACTCCATGGTACTGTAGTAGATGCTTCAACACAGGATCAAGGGTATTTAGAAACTAGTTATCCTATGTAGTTTGGGCAAGAATAGATCATTGAACCGATGTCACGGTTCCGGTGAAGTCATATATTACCAGCTTTCTCGACAGGTCAATTTGATAGAAGGCTTTTAGAGTAGACAGCGCTTCACCGTGTACGGTATACGAGATGGGCACGTGCATGACTTTCGTCCACTTATCACATAAGTTGACAAATGATACAATCATGGCTATGAGGCCTACAGTGAAGTCATATCGATACACTTTGTGAGGGGCGCTATTACTTATCCACGAATGCTCGTCTTCGATGCAGTTGGCTTTGCCTAATTCGAATGAAGAGGGTTTTAAGCGTCGGTAGGAGACTAACTGTGGATAAAGAGATAGCTACCTGATGAATAGATACTTATAATGACACTACTGAATCTGACAGCATAGTTTGATGTAGACGCACGTACGGCATTTATACTACTTTTGGTCATTAGAAAAAATGGAGCAACGACAGGTTCGGCGAGTCCTTCGTCCCAAATCCGAATCAAGTGTGAGGCGCTTCTTATTTCAAATGCCCTGGACACACACATTTTTACCAATTCGATAGCGAAGTCTAACGAGATGAGCACAGATAGAGTTCCTGTTAGCAATCGGCACGAGTAGACTCAATGAATCATCGTCACTGCTTGCTCACTACTATTCAATATCAAATTTTGACATCTCCTTTGGTAGAAGATTTTTTACGACAGGTTTGCGAGTGTAAGTTCAAGTCCAACGTGTTGATTGTAAATTTTCGAGAATAATCTCATGATCAATGCAATCCCACAGCAAAAAAATCACGACCTTATAGAGTTGATTTCTTCATTAAAGCAAGATTTCCATGCTTGATGTCACCTGTATGGTTGTAGAGCAGGTTTTGTAAACAAAAGAAGCTTCGAATGAGTGAATCTTATGTATGCAACTGCAAATTCGAAGCGCATTTAGCCACGCTTCCTGACATTTGGAATCAGGTGTAATATTTGGAGGAAGTCAGGCAATATAGAAGCTTCGAATGAGTGAATCTTATGTATGCAACTGCAAATTCGAAGCGCATTTAGCCACGCTTCCTGACATTTGGAATCGGGTGTAATATTTGAAGGAAATATACAGAATTTCATCCAATAGCGAATAAATAACAGCGGGTATGCTCCGCACGTCTTTGGTAAACATTCGTGACGCAACGCAAGAGCACCACTTTCTAAATTCACTTACTTAGAATCCAGTAATTTGAACGCTGCTTCCTTCCTCCAAATGCTCATTTTCGATTTCTCACTCACTTGTCAACTTGCCCATTTCCAATTAGAACGCCAATGCTTTCGCCTCCAGTGCTGCTGCTTCTTTCTGTAGTAGCCCTGAGAATCGACCATGTGGAATCACGAAATGCTCTGCGAATCGAGTCAGAAACGGCAACAAATGCTTACGTGGAATCGCCAGATTTGACGACTGGGAAGAGTCACCTCGGTTTCATGACTACATTGTCTTCCAGAAAATCAAATGCACACCACACTGAACATTCCTCCCGTGATTCCAAACATGGAAGTGTCAACGCATTGGCTTTTGAACGAGTACTCACGGAACCTGACACAGACTGGACTGCAGCCGAAGCAATCGCTCGAGCCGAAGAAATAGTCCAATTTCATAACAATAAATATGGAATTCCTTATCCGACTTCAGTACCGACCTTTCAGGAACATCAACGTCTAGCGACATTGGACCAACAGCAAATGCTCGCAGCTTCCACGATACGCGCACATGAGCGAGAAAGTGGACCATCAACGAGTAAACCTCCGAGACCTCCGGTAAAAAAGCGGTCCAAAAAATAAAAAGATCATATTCTTTGATCGTAAGGAAGGCAGTGAGCTTTTTAGCGATTATTGATTATTGATTCGGCCCACATAAAGGAAAGAATATACCTCGCCTTGCCTCCTATAAATCTTTTACTTGAAAGATATCCGACCAGAAGTACTCGCTGAATTTACTCATTGACTTGGAATCAGAATGACTGGTTTCAAGTATCGATAGTAAGAACAACTTATTTGCGTGCAAATAACTTTACGGAAGTAAGGGCCCGATTATATAAATGGCGAAGTACGCCGAACAGACTCCCGATAAGTTGTGGCGAATCAGATAACTTGATTCATATTCTATAGCATCTCTTCATACAATTTCGAAGATTAAAAAATTGTTCGGTTTCCTTCAAACAAAACTGCGAGTCTTATTTGAATTGGAAATGCTTCTAAATCACATCCAGACGACTATGGAAGATTGATAGTTTTGGAACAGCTTATGGACAAGTACATAAAGCGATCCAGTACAACGGTCTAAAGACGGCACGAATACAGAAATTTGTAGTTGTAGCGACGAGGGTCCTAAGCCGTAAACTGCATACGTCACGCTATTTCAACACAGGTTCAATATCGTTGTGTTATGGGAATGAAGAGGTGTGTACGTCAAGAGAGACGCTTATCCTGAATGTCGTGATTAGTGTGAGACACCTTATCTACAGAGTGGAGGTTTTCGACGTGCAAATTGTATTACTTTACTGTGCTGTGTTCGAATAACAATTCAAAGAGATGAACATTCATAGAATTCTTTTCAATTTTTTCGCACGATACTCAGGCAGAATTCTCTAGTTTGAAAGAGCGCGGCGCCACTCGTCACCACTTGCTCATCACCGCTTAAACTTGGAAACCTCTTAAAATAGTATACCTCTTTCAATAAAAGCGCGAAATAACACCAGTAAATACTTTATTCTAGATGAGCGTGAATGTCAGCGATATGAGAAAACAGTGCGTTCGAGACGTCTTTTCTTAAACTACATCACACTTTCAAACCTGATATGTCTCAACCTTGATTTATTCTATAGACGCGGCTAAAGTCAAATTGCAATAACTAGCGATCACTTTATAAAACCTCTATCCGTGTCATTCTCACCAAATTATAAATCCATACAGGTACACGTAGTAATCATAAAATATCGTCCAGTAACAAACCTCTAGAATATACAAAATTCGAATAGCGTTTCCTCCCGTTTCCCGACAGTCAGAACACAACCTGTGATATGTTGAGGAGTTCAAGCAACAATTCAAGCATTATGAGATTTGTATGAAGATGGGTTATTGCTACGCAAGAGTACTGCTCACCCGTTCTGAGTGCTTTGCAGCCAGTTATGTACCTATCACAAGCGTAAACATAATATATACGTTGCCCGCTTTCTCAGTCGGAAAGCAATCATTTTGAAACTTTTCAGTAGCTGTCAACTCAACTTCTCATCCTTTCAATTTGGACTTTGAAAATGCCAATAATTGCGTCATCAGTGATCGTGCTGCTCTCTGCAGCAGCTTTGAGTATGGGAAATGGCTTGCGTATGAGCAAATCGGAACAGCTCCAATTGGAAATCGTTGATCAATCTCGGCCAGAAATGTCGACTGTTAAGAACAAACTCCGTGTTAAAAGCACCTCTCTCCAAAACTCTGTAGAAAAACTCGAGTCCGACGCTTTGCACTCTGAACGACTACTCGTCTCAGAAATCAGGTCTGAGGGAGACCATGAGAACTCCAACGAAACAATCGATCCAAGCGAAAATTTAGATCCTTCTCGCTATAAGTACACATTTGATGCCAAACATTGCCATAAAAGACTTGAAAAATCAAATTCGCACATCTGGGTGCGTTCAGCAAAGCTGCCTCGTTGCCGGCATGGGTATATCAATTTAGATTTGTTGGAGGACTATGGACCCACCGAGCCCGTTTCGCCTTCACATGTACATGAAACGGTAGCTCCACATGCTTTACCAGAACACTCGGTTGGCGCCAGCAGTACTCAAACTTCAATTTCTACGGAAAGTCAAAAATCTGGTGGATCACATCCTTATTCATCTTGTCACACTCCTCCTCATGAACAAGTCAACCCCCTTGAGACGAATTCGTCTCATTTAACTGTGCATGTTCCCAGAGAGAATGTGGCAACATCTGGTCCATCATCTCACAATAAAGCGGCCGGGCGACACGTCGCTGATTCGTATGATTCGGACCAAGTGGTGGATTTGCGAAACACTCCTCTTGTACGGATTGAGGGAGAAACGGATTTGTTACAAGCGAACTTGGCTCCTTTAACTGCACAAGGCAAAGTGACCGACCACCCCCAGCCTTCTGGACCGCCTGCTGACTCTATGTCTCTCTCTTTGGATTCGTCCGAGCTCGAAAAACCTCCAGCGAAGAGGACAAAAGCGGAAAGATCTCTTGGGGAATCAGCGATGGATCAAGGAAACGAAGACCTTGGCAAGAAACGACTGAAACATTCACCTTAGTCTCCCGTATGCAGACTTACTTGCAGTGAGTATGGAGCTATGTTCAAGAAAACGAAAGATTTATGAGACATACTTACTCTTGATAATGCAAGAAGTGTCAGTTCATTTCTCAGTATTTAAGTGGGCCGTAGGGAAAACCTAACACGTTAGAAATCTGCTGCTGCTAAGATCCGTCCATAACAGGTGTTGCATCCCTGATGCATGCGGTTACAATACTCGATAGCATTGTGCCCTAATTACTTCAAAGCTGAGAGGATAGTGCAAAATAAAACGGATATTTACGTAACCAAATTCGCTTTACGCTTGTGTTGTGAAGACGTCTTGTGCTCGATGTAATCTGAGACAAATATCCTTTTAACCCGTACTGCAACTTCTATCACCGCCAACCAATCAGTCGTGAATCCGACTCCTCTACAGTTAACACGTATCATGCCACAATAGACAATGCGATACAGGCACAAAAATCTATGTGTTTGCCACCATCTCTCCACTTTTTAAGTACGGATAAACATAAAGCGACTTTATCAAAACTTAACCCTATTATGATTAAGCTAGTCCGTTTCACGTAATCAAGCCTTATATCCGCCAATCCGCCAAAGCCAACGCACGTTTTATAACCGTCATATAAATTCGTGAGGGGAATTCATGAACGCCACATGAAGGAATTGAACATCTTCCGGTAATAAATGGACTGGAAACTGAAAAGGTTCACAAAACGCCTGCTCCTGTGCATCCACGTTTCGGGAGACTGTCTGTATAATGGCTTGAATGGAGCCATATCTTTCGCATTTCTGATTCTTTTGACCGTCTACCTGAACCAAATGTTCGTTTTTTTTCTGACGCGCCGCCGTTGCTCTAGTCTACGTTGATTTCGATTGGCCATTGCTCGATGAAATTCACAGAAACTATGTAGTTTTCCGGTTTTTTTCACAGCACGAAGTTGAAGACACGATTACTCGGATATTTGCACACTCGTCCACTGTCCGTTGTATCCGATAAAATGCGTAGTCGTTGTGGGCTTTGCTGATTCGTGCTTTTATAGTGCGCGTTGTAGAGCGACACGGGTGCCAGCTCGCACTGCGGAAATGACACACTGTCGCAACACTGGCTTTCTCGATGAGTTAAGGACAAACTGACTTGAATAGGAAACTTCTGATCCAAATCGTCGACTCGCTCTGGTCGATTGATAATTGCTGCAGACATCACGCTAGACTAGGAGAAAGTTCAAGTGTGCGCGTCTGAATTCAGTAAATGCAGTGAGCGTACTTAGTATTGGACAGGCAACTCTATCGACGCATCAAGTCGCTACGTTGGCTCATTGTAGAGGTGCGAGTACGAGAAGGAGCACAGGCGGCGATGCGCTTTGAATTATACGCACACTTTGACTCGTGAAAATTTATACGCTGGATTAAAATATACTCATTGCATATAAACCTAACCCACAGTAGCCGATAACATTAGAAAAGGATACATACAGTACTTGACCGACAAGGCTCTCCAGCTGATTCAATTATAAAAAGGCTCGAATGCAACGTTGTCCACTTATTTGTCGTTGTTGGAAACACACAACGTGCATCCTCAAAAGATCCGATTCCCACTTGTGTACAGCATTCTCAGGAGTTATCAAATAAAAGAGTTCGTTTGGTCGATGATATTTGTGCATTGTTATCCGATATCGTTATATGATATGACGCTACGGTTCTGGTAATGCGCATCGACATGTAGGGCATTCCATCTTGACTTGCATCCAGTTTTGCAAGCATTCACGATGAAAGACGTGGTCGCAGGGAGCGAGCATGTAATCTCTTGCTTCTGAATCCAATTCTACCATGCAAATAACACAATCGATTGTATTTACTTCTCCATTGCCTGCGTCATTGCTCACAACGAGTGATACTTGTTGTATGTCAAGACGTCGTTCATAATTATACTTTACAGGTAAGAATCGGGCAGGGATGAAGAATTGAGGGCCCAAACGATGCTGTAAGGTGAGAATACCGACTTGAAATGCCATCCATAGCGTCAATCCCAGACAGTAGGATGGATTCCATTTCGTTTCCAGCTAGAATTAATCGTAAGTGCAAATTCGCATTGTTATAAGTAGCGTACCATCGGAAACTCAGTCAAAAAGTTGTCAGGACAACCATAAAAATATAGAGGTATAAACATGCGCAATGCGCTCATTCCGTATAGGTATCCTGCATGAAACGGGTTGCGCACTTCCCTAAAAGTGAACCCGTAAGGATTGTGGGTACAGTAGAAGGAGTACATGTAACTTACCGGAATGCATTGTGGACAATTTGAGGGATCCAAAAGGAGTACGAAATAAAAACTAGTAAGGGTAAGTAATCCTTGTACACCAAGTCAGTATAGAACATTGCAGTTGAAATTACACTGTACGCACCGAAAAGTTGTAAAACGCCACTAATCCAAGCAATAATGATAGGTAGAACCGGGAATACAAAGTTGTGAGTTCTCGACGTAATATAATCCATCCCTCCGAAAATCCTTGAGGGCGTCTCGCTTTCCATATAACCAATAAGTAACGCATTTCGAAGACGGAAAATATGATCAGTTTGATAAATGCGACAGAAGCGAAAGGGGTAAACACGTTCTACACGATAGAATGTGAGCGCCGTTCCTCATGTACACAATCAATTGTATACCTGTGCGATAATTCCCACCGTTAGATGCGCTAGACACAAATACGAGTCCAAAATTGCTTGTTGCCCAATTGTTAACAGCGAAACCTTTGTAGCAGTGGCTTGTGTGCTTGAAGCCTGCAATTGGCGCAAAACAAAGTAGATTTCAGCCATCGACACTAATGTCATCAGAATGGCATAATGTGACGCCTTTGAAAAGAATTTGTCCAAATTTTTCTTCTCAAAGGAGACTTTAAGTGATAAATAGAGACCGCAATTCTCGCTGGCTAGTGTTCCATAAAATTGCATCGATCGTAGCATGTCTTCATACGTCTCCGCGTCGCCGTTTTTATGTTGCTTGGACGTTGCTGCAACTTTCTTTTTATGTGTCAAACTCGTATCGTTATGAAGTTGTAACTTGATAACACTAAGACACTGATCGCTGAATGTATCGGAACTACGAAAGCGAGTGACAAATGAGTATCGCGGAGGAGAGATATTCAATGCTTCGTAGTCTTCTGGTTGATGTATCTTTGGAATACCAAATGAGAAATCATTCTTATATCGACTTTTGTGTGCCGCAGTAAGATCATTTGATCCCTTATTGGATAAAGGTTGAGTCGAATTGATTGCTGATCCATTACCGTGATAGTTGACTGGTTTTTTGTATACCAATTGTACCGTTGCATCTGGACTGTTTCCAAACAGTGTGAGTTGCCCTAAATGCCTTAAGAAAACGCCTTGTACCGGCATTATGGTACCCGCAAACGATGATTTTTCTTCGTAAATGACAAATTGACCGGTCACATACGCGACATCCGACATGATTTCTTTCGTAGCGGGTGTTTTCATCTTCAAAAAGAGCCAGACCAAACCTTTCTCGGAAGGTGGTTGCGCATATCGTTGGAACTGAGTGTCCCGATCTAATCTCAAAAACGGTCTACATAGCACAACGTCAACAAAACACTCTTTTCCGCTACCTCTTCATCACTAACATAATATCAGTCGAGTTGAACTGCTGGTGGTTCTCGTCCGCATTTGACGCATGCCATTTTCCTACAACCATTTCGTCAGCAAGAATGTAGGTCCATTGTTTGTCTTCGATTCAGACCTGAGTATACGCCAGAGATACTCAGTGAGGAATGGCTCTCTGAGTATCCAGATTGTTGTTTTAAGATCTGATGAAATGCATTCAGCTTCTGCTTCCGATCTGATTCATTCATGTAATTATCAGAAGGATCGTATTTCTGTCGTTTGGTCCACGCATTTTCAGCGTGGTAGCGATCGGAAGGATTGTGTGAATCGTTTGTGTACTTTGTTTGTTGATGATTGCGATTGTCGAGAAATAAAACTAGAAAACATAGGAAGATTGCAATACTCAGTAGCTGCATACGTTGGCGCTGGAACTGCTGCTGTCTCCAGTCTGCTTCCACGGCAGCTGCAGCATTGATTGTGCCAAATGAGATCTGATTCCACGTGTGGATGTCGTTTTGCGCATGCTGTGCCCCGTTTGGTCGTGGGTGGGTGTCCACATCTTGTTGACCATGCATCGAAGAATTAGAAGCGCGCACAATCATCAGGACCGGACCATCAGAAGACTCCATAACACTGATTTACTGTCAAGTTTCTATCAAGGTCGAGGTGTACCGTTTCTGGCGAAATGGTACAATGTAACGGGAGAGAACAGAGGCAAGTTAAAGAGTATACATATCTGAGAACGATATGGGTATATTGCAAATTGCCTGTGGCACCTAGACTAAGATCTGAATCTGATTCCTTCCAGAGTATAAATGGAACGAAAACCTGATTATGAATCTATGAACGAGGCTTTTCCTTCTTCTCTTTGTACAGAGCCAACAAGGAGACACCCGCCACCTTAACGACCTTGAATCGAACACCGGGAATATCACCCACAGCATGCCCACGACGACCGAATCCAGCGATCAAGACCTCGTCATTTTCGTCAATGTAATTCAGACAACCATCACGAGGAACAAAAGCGGCAATCTTTTTAGAGTTTTTGATCAACTGCACTCGCGCACATTTACGAATAGCAGAATTGGGTTGTTTCGCTTCGATTCCGCTATCACACAAACAAGTGAGTGCGAAGTGTCAGTAGAAAGATTAAGAAAGACTCACATTTTCTCCAAAACGATTCCTTTTGCCATAGAAGAACCACCCAACGGGTTCGCCTTCATTGCTGTTACAGAATGGCTCTTGTTATAGGACTTTTGAGCCCATCGTTGAGTTCGTCGATGGACACGTAATTTACGCGCACAACGGATACCGGCAGGTTTATCTACACGCAGTTTATAGAAACGTTAGTGATGGTCTTTGTCTGGAAAAACGGCATCGGATGAAGAGTACGTACGTTTGCCCATGCTTAAGTTTTCGTGCCTTTGCTACCTTCGTTCTTTGTGGGTGGGTCGAGCCAGAATGGATGGTGGTTACCCTAAATGTACCGTGGTCATGCGGTTACAAGTCGACTAAACCGGTTCAATCGACCTCTCAAAATTGTCGGTTTTCGAGGAATTGGTACACGAAACCCATTTATTCCCAATAAAGCGCACAGCACAAGTCGTTCACGTACACCAAAAGTGTATGTACACAAAAACGACCATTTCAGTCACTCGCATTGCACTCCCGTCCTCACATAGTCTTGTCACGCGTTTTAACCTTAACGCGATAAACAAATAAGGTATTCATGAATTCCTCCATGACTAACACATCTTAACCCGTTACAACCGACCGATGTACACGTGCACATTAATCCCGGCTGGTAATCTCGTCAATCGAGTAAATCATCCTTCTCATTTTTAACCAATCATATCAACGCCCAACACTGCCAACTCGATTGGCCTGTTTTTAAAGTCAAATGACAGCGCATTTCCTCGCTCTTCCTGCGTTGCCAGGTCAGCTCTCGCGGGTGTTGCGATCTGTCATGTTGAACACACACTTACACTTCTGCCGATGACGTAGCACTCACGTGGCCACTTGGCGTCTGCGATCGCTTCTCATTTTTATATCTGACTCAAACCCATAGCAATGTCAAAAATCACTCTACGCGCGCTACTCGCAGTTTTAAGCTGTATACTAAATCGTATACCGTGTATCGAGTCAGACTCAGGTTTTATAATCGAAACTCTGAGTAATATGATCTCCAATAATGAGGATGGGGAGGCTCGTGCGCAACTCACTGTACATTACAATATCTTTCAGGAAACCTACTTCCCGAATGCACCGGATGAAAGTATTGAAGACGTACAATCTTTTATCACAAACAATTTCCCAACATCGTTTCGCAATAACATGGCCAATATACAAGCGGAAGGCGTGCCAGACTACTGCAAGAAAGTCTTTTCATTGACGGTGTTTTTGGTGGAAAGTCTCTACCTTCAAGTTATGAAAATACCGGCTCCTGATACTGGGACTGCGAAATCAATGTTTTTGGATTGGGCCATGTACATTTCTGCCAGAATAGATTCCGCAATACCCGACAGCTCGGTGATGTTTCTATACAATTGCATGATCATCCTCAACGCTATCAATTCCATGGTGTACCAGGTAAAAGCGACTGATATGGCGGGCGCTGAGATTGTGAAAGCCATGCATTTAAGCCCTGATATATTATAATATGATATGATATAGTATATCTTCTATCAAATTATAATTCGAAATCAATTTAATATGGGAGGTATAAACCTCATTTCCTCTTCTTTCTCTTCCTCTAAATCACTCCACTCATCGTCTCCATCTTCCGAGTCCGCTTCTGAGCCGCAATCGATTTCTTTATGTGTCCATCGCTTTATCATCCCATCTTCCCCGGCGGTATATAATTCACAATGACTTTTACGGTATACACACGACGTAATCGCTCCAAAGTGACCGTGTTTCTTATTAATGGGCGCTGACCCACATGACAATGGCACTCCTAGTTTCCCCTCACATTTCGCTTGAGTATACAATTGAGTATCTTCATGAGGATGCACCCAATACGAAGTCAATTCGCCTTTATTTCCATTCGGATGATACAAAATCGTGCTTCTTTCATCGCTTTCCTGGATACATTGCATACGTATTCCTCTTCCCATACCTCCATTCTTTGCATCCTGATAGTGTACAAATGCATGAGACCCATTCCTCGCGCTCCATAAGCGAATTGTCTGATCCGAAGCGGAACTCAGTACAAATCTTCCATTTGGCGTAAAGCATACCGAGTTAATCCCTCCATTATGAGCTCGAACATGCGAATACGACGCAGATACGTGTGGATCTCTTCGC
This sequence comes from Albugo laibachii, assembly GCA_902706625.1. Taxonomy (NCBI): domain Eukaryota; phylum Oomycota; class Peronosporomycetes; order Albuginales; family Albuginaceae; genus Albugo; species Albugo laibachii. Next base: position 97,257 of record CACSLJ010000056.1, read on the forward strand.
TGCTTCTTCCTATTCATGTGCTGCTCATTGATAACACTATTTCCTCTTCGAATATCTCGTGATTGGCGACTTAATGAGGAAACATTCATTCTCGTTTTGTGTTGTGTGTGTGAAGAAGAGGTTTGAGCTTCCCACACTGTTGCTCGACTTGGAATAACTGCTTCTCCATCTTGACTCATACAATACAAACATGCAGTCATACCTGATCGTCTGATATCCCAAACACGTATTTCACCCCGAGAACATGCAGTTACGAGTTCATACTCATTCAAAGGTGACCAAGCGAGTGTGTATACCGCATCTTTGTGTCCCAATAATGTGTGTGTACAAGCACCAGTGGCTATATCACATAAGCGAATGTGTCCATTACCGGTACTTGCGGCCGCTAAAGAGTGCGTTGTCGCACAATTTGAGAATTGAACTGTGAAGACTTTACTTGAGAGTTTCCACGTTTTCACAAGTTTAAATGCATTTCCATCCCAAATTTGAACGCTTCCATCCTCATCGAATACGCTGACGATAAAGATACCTCCGTCCGGGTACCAGGAAAGGGATGAGACTCCGGTGGGCAGTGTGCTTTTGAGGTTTATGCGAGTGCTTGCAGATTCCTGAAGTGCAGAGGGAGTTTGTGTGCTTGGAGAGGACTTATGTGACGTTTGGAGTAGATTTGAAGCCATTTCAGTGACATTATAGAGCAATAATTGCGATTTTGAGGTTCCGACGAGAAGGAATTGGTCATATATTGGGTCTATCTCCATACACCAAATGCTCGTTTTTGATGCGTATAGAAAAGAATGGGATGCTGCAGTCATATGGGATGTTTGATGGGTTAGGAGATGCGATGGATACGGGCTGGGAAAGCCCAATGCTCGCTCATTCACGTACGTAAACGCAGACGCTGTTTGCCAAGGCGAAATAGCCATTTCCAAAGCATTGCAATGTAGCACCGTCTCATTCTTGTTAAGTCATGGATAATTTTAATTTTACTATTGAATTATATGAAAGTACACGGTAAATCGATCAAATGAGCAGAGCGCTCTTCCGCATATCCTCAACGGAAATCACTGTAGGGACTGCTTGAAATACATTCATGCTTTGATGAGTAGCACATTGAATATTGCGGTTTCCACTCATTATTATCTGGCAAGTCGCACTGTTGGAGAGATTCTGCCTGTTTACAGAGAAAGCGTTTGGCTTGGAGATGGGGCTTGTGATCTCACGGTAAGATGAGCGTGCCGTCATCCGATAAAGTACCATACAACAAGAAATCATGGTCCAAGTGATGGTCACATACAAGAGCATTTGTAGTGAATCCATAAGTAGCAGACTGCTGGACTCTAATTTCTCCATCACCTTCAGCCCACATCCAGAGACCATGGCAGAATGAATGGAGGAAGCTTTTAGAAATTTAAAATCACACGTTTCCATGAAAATGGAAAACCAATGGAGTTGAGTGTTCTTGCAAGGAGTAGAGTATCGCTTCCTCTGAATCGAGAAATTGTCGAGAATCGGATCGCAACTTTTGTACAATGCAAACAATAACCGATGAATTTCATCCAATACAATTTGGTCTCCTTCGATGAGATAAACAGACATAGTGTATCTGACACTTTTATTGGCTTCATGCAACAAGTTTCGTACCTGTTGTAAGGAAAATGCGAGCGCACACGCAGATGCAATTTGCATTAAGAGTATATGCTTGGTATTGTGTCGATTGACGGTACTATTGACTCGGGAATGTATGATCATGAGCGCTCCAACGAGTAAAAGTCCATTAGCAATGTAGTCGCCGTACATTTTCAGAACTAGCCATATCGAGTCGAACGTCAATAATGTAAAGACGCTAATCCAGGATATATAAGTTGGTTTCAGTAGTAGGATGCTTGCGAGTATGGAAAGCATTATACCGCATGACATATTCAGTGCATTTGCACTTTGCACGATCTTGTGCATGCTTGTCTCAAATTTCCTTCCAAGCGACATATCAAGCGAAACGTGTAATGACCTCGCCACATACATACGGCATCGGGAGAGGAGTCATGCCGAAATCAATGTGGTACACACTTTCCGTGTTCGGAAGAGGAATGTTTTCCGTCCATTAAGCAACATTCGCCCGATCGTGAATAAAAATTCTATTGTTTAAGAGCTCGATTGTCCGACATTGAATATTTTCAAAAGACAATCCTCACCACCGGAAGCGAGCTTCATTAATGTACGATCGGATTCTGGCGCCTCAATCCAAGAAACATCAAACGCTTTGCCATCATGAGCTGTGATAGAATGAAGTGGAATGCCACATCGATCATCCCACACCTTGACAAATCCATCGTACCCACTAGAAGCAAACAAATGTTCATAGCTGTCACACCATTCAACACTGCTAACCCATCCTCGATGTGACTGGAATGTGCGCTGAATAGCTCTCTGTCCATTGTCACTCGCGCGGGGATCCCACAAACGTACACTCTGATCTGGATGAGCTGTAAGAATGATGTTTGTGTGCGCATTCACACTCAAATCCGTGATAGCGCGATCTCCATACATACTCTGGATGCATTCCTGCTTCGCTGTATCCCAAATGCGCACAGATCGATCGATCGAAGCAGACACAATACATTCCGATCGAAGTGGATGGAATGCAACACCCGTCACGGGACCAGAGTGGCCTGCTAAAACCACATCTTTGGATATCATCTCCGGCTCATTTTTCTTATGTCGTTTTTTTCCACGAAGTAAGTCGCTATTTAATCGATTCTCCATAGTCCAAAGTCGCACGGTATGGTCCCATCCACCGGTCAATACGTTCTCCGATATCATACAGACAGTATTGACGCTATTGGTATGCCCATTCAGCACACTCTGCTCGCTCAATGCACTCGTCTTTGGGTCATAAAGCCAAATTCGAGCGATTTGATCCAAACCACAAGTACTTATCAGATATGTTTCTGATAAAATATGATGGTACGCGTGAACAGCTTTAATGGCGCCTTCATGCGCTTGTTGTTGTGCTTTACAGACTCCCTTTTCCACGCTATAAATTCGAAGAATGCCATCATAGCTTCCAGTGACAATTACTTGTGATCCAGCGACGCTTATAGCACTCACCCAGTCGGAATGTGGCGTTTTTGTGTTGAAATTTGGCTCAGGAAGAGCGCGTACATACTCTAATGTGAGAATCGTTTCTTCCGATAAGAGATGCTGAGTCATATACTTTGAAAGAGAAGTTCGAAGATAGTTTCCATCAATGAGAAAATCGAATAAAATGGCGTTTGAAGGATTTAGCAAATGATTTATCACTTTTGATAATAGATGGCGATTGGAGCGCGTGGGTAGCGCGATGGGTGTTTTAGTGACGGAAATGGAGGCATCTTTGGTGATGAACCGGACGCGCACCTAATACATGTCGCTGTTAGACAAAAAGAGGCGTCCTTAAAGGAGCAATTGCACGTACTTGTGGTCCTTCTTCGTCCATGGAAATCGCAATGACGGGTTATTGGCGGATGGATCAAACGCAAAATCGATTTGGATAGGCGGAATATAAAATAGAAATTATCATTGGCTACTTATCTACAAACATCGATTATCATCCAATCCCACTACAGTATCACGTCCGCCGCTGCAATTTCGGCATTTGTGACATTCATTTTCCTGCCGAGAGAATCCAATCCTTCGACCTCAACAGCGACATTGGATACATCCTCCTGCGCCGTATCTACCTGACTTGACGGAATTTGGATATTTGCGAGCTTTGGAACCACTTGCTCCCACTCCTTCTCCACCTACCGAATCAAATATCAATCGATGTGAATGAAAATAAAGAGCCCAACTCACCCGCTGGCTGTACGCAATCTGAAGATGAATGTAGTCCAAAACGATTCGCTTGAAATCGATCGCTTTCTGCTCCTTGAAGCGCTTCACCTGTCGAAAAACGAAATGTTATACGAACTTTACAGACTCACGCACACGTACTTCGCGTAAGACGCGCTCCGTAACGACGTCATACTCCAATTTCGCATTATCCACACGCTCTTGCGCTTTCACCACATCAATTCCCGCGAGCTGAAATTTCTCACTGCTTCCGGTATTTTGATTGACCAATTTCGTGCTAATTTGTGTTTTGTACTCCAAATCCAACACCGCATTAGCATACGCGTTGCGAACATCATTCCGCTTCTGAAGCGCGGCTTTAGCAGAGGCTACTAATCGAATGTAATCGGCAATCGGCTCTTCGAAATGGATGGCTTCTTTTTCTGCGTGTTCTGCAGCCAGAAGAGATAATTGATCCGCGCATTCGCCAATGTAATACAGTCCTTCTTGCAAAGATTCATTCTCTTCCGATTTGCCCAATTGCGTGAATGATACGCCGAATTCGAACAAACCATCCGCGATTTCTCGTGCTCGCTTGGTCAAGCCGTGTGCATGCTTGTGCAGACCAGCAATGATAGGTTCCAAACCGTCCATATACGCCATCATTTCTTCAATTTCGACATCGGCCGTTGTCTTTTCCATGACATGCTTTCCTGATACAGCATTGGTTCCCGCTCCAATGACTGTGGATGATATCGTATTGACAGTCTCATCAAACCACTGGAATAGAGATGTAGCTGTAGATGATCCAGCAACAGCCGCAGCCGCAAATTGCCCAAATTTACTCTGTTTACCGAATCGAGTTGCATATTCTAATTTGTATTGTTGAAGCCGCTCTTCACTAACTTCTAAAAACACAGTCAGCTGATCATCATGTTGGATCTCGGGATGCATACAGCATCGATGAAGGAACAGCTGGAGTGCTCTACGACGCGACTCCACAAATTCCGGTGAAAATCGTCCGACTAGAAGCTTTTCTGGAAGTGGTGGAATCACAACACCCGAATAGGTTGCAGATAGTATTCCATGTAACCACACAAAATCGCTATATCGTCTCACAGCACTGAACGATTGTCTCGCGAACTGAGGACGATCGGTATTGGTATTGATTCTGTAGGATATGTACGCTTGCATTCCTTCTCCTTGCTTTATCGGTTCACTTACAGACACATCGATGCGATTAATGTCTTTATTGCGATTTACATCGTTAAGTATCTCCTCTTTGTAATTCGAATAGTACTGAGGCATTGCCGCTTCTGTGAGATTACCGTACATTGTGTTTGTAGAGGAGAGGATGTTCCCTTCCTTCTCACTATCGATACTCTGTCTAGTATGGAAAGCCTCATTTTCTTGCATTGTGTCGAGTCTTTGAGTGGTGGAGGTGGATCGTGCAGAGGAAGTATTCTGATTGTGGTCCACGTTGACCCATTTTTTCCCGCTTTGGTCCATAGAGGCGAATGCGATGATTCAATTTGGGTCAGTCGCACCACTTGTTGATGTGGATTTCGTAGTCAAAAATCGTTGTACCTCTTCAAGAAGGAATTTGGTGGATAGTGTGGACGACATAGAATACGGTAACACATTCGTCAAATCACTCCATTAAGTGTTCGATGTCGCTGATCGAAGTGGGCTTCTGGGCACTTGAGACAGAGTTTTCATATGGAGTCTCTATCCCTCGTGTCAATCCACAGGAATGTGTCGATTTCGAATGGTTCTCAAAGGCTCTCAGTGATCGCATTACAACTACCTTTGATTTTGTAATTTGTAAAATGAGGCTGTCGGTCTTACAGCGATTGATTTGGTATCTCAAGTTTGCAGTTGTCATTGAATCGTACGAGCATGGATACAGCTATTGTCGCTTTTTATCATGTGAAATTGCGAGCGAAAACGTAAAAGCAATGGGCGCATGCACTTTCACTGATGGAACATATTGCTGGCCAGAAGGTTATTATCATTATATAATGTATCATTGTGTGAAACCACCTCAGAAATTTCTTGAACATGTTGAGAATAACTTTCAACATGCAGTTCAGTCAGCCCGTCTTCGCGAAGCTCAATCAATGGGTTTGTGGCAATGGGATCCTGAGTCGATGCAAGCAGAAACCATGCCGAAAAGCAATACCGAGTGGATTCTGAAGCATACAAATGTTCGTCCTGTCAGCGTTCAGTCCTCTCTTGTTGAGATGCTTTCATGGAGACCGTGTCATCGAAAGAATCGATCGGATTGACGAAAGAATGTCTCTCTGAGTACAATTTGTTGGCATCATCGTATGCGTCACATTACTCGGACAATGGAAGTGATATTGAGGTTGGCTTCTGACGTCTTTTGGAGGATTTCCAACCAGTTCAGTACGCTTAAGGCATTGATGTTTACAGCTGTTTTGGAGGATCCGTACACATGCCGCACATAAGTTGCTAGGTGCGCATACCTAGGTAACGTACGTCCATAGTATTCATGGCTTCTACCGTGGACAACGACGCAAACGTCATCGACACACTTATGGAGATTGTATACAGCGATGAGGACTTTCACGTACAAAAACACTACTTATCATTTGATGTCGTACGTCAATACGCCAAAGAGTCACTAGTAGCTGCTAAAGGCGAAACATCCGATGCATTGGATCAGTTATGGACTCAATTGGAGTTATTACGCATAGCTGCTATTCAGCAAACAACGGTACTTCCCATGCATCGTTTGATTTCAATCATTTCGGACGAGTTTCATCTCGACTTGATTGACTCGCAATACAACGAATTTCTGGCGGTACAGCACCACTTGTGTCATCGTGTTCAGGACGAGAAGGTGTCCGAGCAATTGGCGCATCAATTGAGCGAAGAAATGTCACAAAATGAAGAAAGTTCGTTGCAGCAATTACAAGCCATATTCCCTCTTTTAGCTTCAAAATATCTGCTCGAGTCGCTGAAAAAGCACAACAATGATCTTACCGCGACTGCGGATGCACTTTTTCACGGAAATTCGGGCTCAGAGTCGCTGGATTTCAAGAAAGCCATCACAAAAGGAAGGCCCCAAACCGCTCCAACGCTTTCAAACACGCCCTGTTACGCCACAATTGCGCCAAATTTCGTTCCGGAAACATGCACCAGCGTCAAAAGTGGTGCAAAGAAGCTTCACAAAGTTGAGACTACACAAAAATCGCTTCGAACTTCCGCCACATCAAATATTGAAAATGCTTGGATGCAATGTGACGAGTATAATTGGCAAGAGTCCAAACTCGCTACAAAACTAAGATGCGATCGCCTGAATGATCTATTCCCAGATGTTGGCAGAGATGTATTGGAAACGGTGAGAATTGCTGTATGACTCGTTTGACTCTTCAACTGATTTCAACTTTTTAAAGGCTTTCTACATGAATCATTGCAATTCAGACGCGACCGAAGCCATCATTCGAGAGATTTACGGTATCGAATGGCCTTCTCAGCCGCCTGTGCCACCGGAACCTCCCATCATACCTTGTGAGAACGTGCCTCCACCTATCTCTGATTGTAGCTTTGCATCCAAACAAGTTGTGGTGCAAGAAGCTCACGAACTGGTTCAACAGCGCTTTCGAGATCTTATGAGCTGTCGGACGCACCAGCGGACACCACAACCATGGAGTGATCGAGTACAAGCGTACGGACTTCGTCATGCCTCGTCATATCTTTTCTGATTTTCTTGGCTGTAGTCTCTCGAGCGCGCGATCTCGTCTACGTCAAGCTCAACGCGATGCTGCTGATGCCTTCTTTTCCGCTAATGCACACCTCATCTCGTGAGTCCTATAAATTGTACCTATTATGTCTTCTCAAGCGTGTTCATCACAGCCAAAACCAGCCGATCGATCTGCATGGGCTCTCAGTGTTACAAGCCCTTGATGTCCTCAAAAAGCTTCTCGTATATTGCAACTCGGAAAAGTATCGTCAATGTATCCTCATCTGCGGTCGTGGGAAACACTCTTCCAGTGGAAAGGCCAGGATTTTCCCCTCCATTCGGGCGTCCTTGAATCGTCGTGGGGTTCCATACACTTTGGCTATCGGAAGCATTAGATTCTTCCCATTGAAGGCGCAAAGTCCAGGCAGTTGAAAGAGGTTGATTAGTGGTTCCACTCCTTTGTGTTTTGATATTTTTTCGAGGTTTCTGTGCCAAAGCTTTCCAGTATCATCGAAAAACTTTGCTCTATTGAGAGCTTAGTATCATCTTCACTACGTCGAATTTTTAGTCATTAGATATGTAGCAGAAACCATTTATAAAACCGCATTGAGTTGATAGAACATTTTTTAATTCAAAAGCGCAACGAATGGTTTGGTGTGGTAGGATGTGCTGGATAGAAAGATACCAACTTTATGAATTCCGCACTATCAGTGTTTTCCTGGTGCGGCTGAGTGTCAGGCCTGCTACATGTTCGGTTCATTAACCTCTCATCTGGCTACCTAATGTGAAGTTCTAAACTTTGATATGTTTGGGACAGTCTCCAATCCATGTTAGGCAATTCATGCAATGCCAAATACGTCTCACGTTGATTTTATGCTGTATCCGCGCTTTGAAGAAGAACTTCGATAAATGGGAATTCATCTTTTTCAAATGAAAAAGACGCTGTGAGAATCAAGTCACTGGTTGAGTATCTGCTGACTAAACCTTAGAAAACGCTTTACTATCAATATAACGCGGGAGAGCATACTTCGAAAGTACTTTATATTAAGGTCCTTAGTTCACTGAACAGTTATTCTAAGCCTTTACAAAATATGCAAATCTTACCTGGACACCCGTTATGTTCTTAACGTCCAGCATGGTCATCTCGCAATTGCTGAGTTTTTTCCCGGGACTTTACTCCCCGCGCTTCTATAAATCAATCAGAAGGTTCTGAGCCTTCAATTCCGACTGATACTTCTCCCTTGCGTCAATCGAATCCGTGTTGAAAATGGTATAAATCAACATTCCGAATGGCATTGGTCGCAGCGGATTGATTCTGAGGTGCTTAGGTTTTTCAGTTATCTCTATCGACGTGCATTTGCATGCCGAAGGTTCCGGGTTTCATTTGACCATCCATGCGTACTTAGCTTCAAAGTACACCAACAGCATCTCATGTACTAAAATATAACAAGCCAAGCACAGTTCGACTTCAAATTGAACCGCCACAAAAGTGACGACTGGATTAGAATCGGCCGATACTATTTGATCACTTGATGGATTGAGTGAGCGACTCTTTCGTCTCTTTACTTGAGGCAGGTCGGGTCCAAAAGAATGCGTTCTTTTATCGTTGGAAGCTATATTTGGTGACTGTATGGCTTTTCTGCGACGAACATTTTGATCCCGTTGAGCATCGTTGGAAACATTTGAAGGTGCTGGGTAGGGATAAAATACTTTGTCCTCACATACTTTGTCGGAGATAATCAGAAATCTTGTGCACATTCCTTTATTTGGCTTGTTGATGCAATTTGCCAATTTCTTTCTTTGGCCGTCTGGAATTTGAATCAGTGATTCTGCATTATTGATCTTACTTGCCGTGCATTGGTCATTTTCGAACTCTTTTTCGAGGCACATGCGGCATGCATTTCCATGAAAAACGTCAGAATATGCAAGAACACGTGTAGCAGGATCATCCGAAACATATTCTTTCTGCTCAACTCTGGCCTGTACACAGAGATTCGGTCTTCCGTTGGTGACCAATCAAAATGCGAGTGGTAATTCATGTAGCACTCTCCAATATGACGACTCTCAACCGTAGGGCACTCTATCAAAGAAAATTTGCGTTTGTTGAGTAATCTTTCACAATCACTCCTGTAGTGAATCAATAGCGAAGCATTCAGTCGAGGAGCGTCGTCTACCGTTAGCCAATGCACCATTCCATACTCTCCCGACAAACATTTCATGCAATTCAGCGTTCCTTCACGCGTCTTGTACAATCCTTCTGAGTGTGTGATAAGGACACAATGCAGATCTTCGAGCTGCTTCGGTACAATTCGCTTGTTCATATCTTCTACTGAATTTATTTCATACGTAGCGACCATCTGAGCTTCAACCGTCTCGCTCGATTGATGCGACAAGAACTGCGTACCATGTACTTTATCGCATAAGTAATCAGGATACTTTTTTATTCCAACTGTACAGCAAAGTCCGTGGTTCTGGAGAGATTCGATGATTTCACCCTGGTTTTTTTAGGTTTGCAGTATAAGAACAGAATAATCTTTTTCGAGCCATACAAATGGGAATTCACCAATACTTTTTGAACCACTCGCTTCTTTGAGTATATTCTGCAAATGTCACTGTCGTCTTCACGGCTTTGAATCAGGAACACTAGTCGTTCATTGAATCGAATATTCGGTATCATGCTTGGATATTGTGGTAGCAGTTCTGAATTATCTGATTCCGTGACAAGCTTTGATGCTTCCAGTGGAAGGGGTTGCAGGTGAGGGCAATTAAAATGGCCAGTGCAGTACATTCGCATCCATACGAAGAGGAGAGGCGAAGAAGTGATTTTAGATGTTGCTGCCTTAAATTGGACTTCTTCCAACCATACACCAGAGACACCAGCCTTGTCTAACAAGCAGTACTGACACTTTTGATATCTTCTCTAGTATATTTTCACCCTGCTTACTGTTTTTCTTGATGGCGTATTTGAGCAAATTCCGTTGAAATCCCAAAAGTGGGACTTTGTGATTCTAACATAATTCCGCCCAATCGTTGCGTATGCGCATTCTTTCTGCAAGTACGTGCGGTTTGCCGTAGACCCGCTCGGAACACATCGCTTTTTGATAACGGTAATTATTAGCCAATTTCTATTTCATTACCGGCTGGCCACCATCGCATATTAGGAAGGCTGGCCAATACCCCCTGCTCGGAACCGGTCGTAAAAACATTTGTCGAGTGAGTAGGAAGCTAACCTGAATT
>CACSLJ010000057.1:0-107809 GCA_902706625.1 Albugo laibachii
TATCAAGGAAAATTGCATTGGAAACAGGAAGTAAATTTGAGAATGAGAAACAAACGCAGTTTTATTTGGAAGCATAATGAGCACGTCGTCCTTGAAGTTCAGAATGTCAAGCCTTTTCCCAACCTCACATATGACGCTTTCCCCGGAGACTACGTCACAATCTAATCTCTCCACCTATTGTTTCCTGGATTTCGATCACGAGTCACCTAGTCATGTAGAGGTGTTACCCTGCTAGACATACTCAGCTTAGTAAACAGCTTCTCCGCTAGTCACATCTCGGTTTATCCTTTGACACGTAGAGTGATCACGTAAGAATTGCAATACATTACATAGAGCTTGAGGTATCAGGCTGTCCCGGTCGGACGTATCCTTCACATTACTTTCTCCGCCCATTCATTCCCTTAATATCGATTTTTCATCTCGTACGACTTGATGAATTGTTACACGCGATTCATACGCAGATGCTGGTCAGCCTTTAAAGGAATCACTGCTCGGTGTTTGCTCAATATATGTAGCTAAAGGCAAGTGCAATGGAATTTGGTAAAGGCTTGTTCAGCGTCCTGAACTATTGCACGCATAATAATACTTTTTCTGATCTTAGTGATACCTAGCATAGAATTCTCGCAATTCTTGCTAGTTTCTGATGAAGGCGTTTGTTCTCAGAACTGAGACGCGTGAAGCAATCATAGAGAAAGTATTGTGTTCTGGGTACGTTTACAGCATCTAATTATTTTGAAGAGCTCTGGTGGAATTTTACATCGAGTCAACAAGCACGCTGCACTAGGCTAAAAGCCTCCCGATCGAAGATGGCGCAATAGGTTGCTAACACGATTGATCGATACTAACTAAAAAAGCATATCGTCTATGGAATACCAGGGCGATACTGTAGCGCAACCGCTCGATGCTAGCTTCGGGGCTACAAAAGCAGTGTTTAGCATTTGGATTATTCTAAGATGGTAATGAGTGCGAGCAATATCATGAATTGCCACAACAACAACATGAAGCTCTCCTCGTTTCACCCAGACTGAAGGTGGGCAGATGAATGGTCTATCGATCTATCACAAAAGTCTCCGGTGTGAATGCGTGCGAAACAACTCGTCCCATCAAAACGCAGCACCGCTCTTCATGGATACATGTCTCTATTTAGCTATTGTTACAAACTAGAGCATCCTCCCTTTCGTGAGACGAGGCAATTGCTACGAAGTTAGCTATTTTCTACCAACTGCGCACGCACGACAACAAACAGGAAATAAAGCCAGTTGCAGAAAGTATACACTTTAACGTTGCCCATCCTGTATTGCTGAATAGCGATAGAGGGTGCGCTGCACGCATAATTCTCGTAAAAAAGTAAAGTCCTCCAGAGCCCATACTTAGATCAAGTGTAAAACACATTGTAAAGCAAAGAATAATCTAGTCAGCAGTTTTTGGCCGCGCTTCTATTTAAATCTACCAGGACCTACAACTAAAAAGTTTACTGTGTATTGCCGTGTTAGCGTTATGGTGATAATAAAAAGCACGCGTGTTGAAAATAAGCGGTAGTTATTAAATGTTTTGCTCTGGGAGGCACATGCATAGATAGCGATAGTGTAAGTACTGTAGAGTATGTCTGTACACATGGCGAATGCGCTTCCCAAGAATTGTTTCCTCAGAAAATAACATGAGAAACACGCAGCAGTTGTAGGTATCATCCTGGATGCCACTGCTCGCCTCGTACGCGCGGACCCTGAACCGACTGCCGTAGTGCTGATCACAAAGCCAAGAAAGCTCAATTGCCATCTTTCTTGCGGCCAGGGTATAATGGATGCCATGGGGTCGTGGCATAGAATCTCCTGTCGTGCTAAATGGACGACAATGCCGCACCAGTGGTCGTTTCCGAGGTTGAGAAACACGACCTCATGCGCTGTAACGTTGTTGTCGAACATCTCTCTGATGTTATTGCTGTCTGAGGCCACTGCTAGCAGTGCTGGCATCAAAGTCACCCCTTTTCCGGCTTGGAATAGTCGACGAAGAACGGCCGCCACCGTGCCATCGATAAGTGGCGATTTGCCTACCAAGCTCAACAGGTCCATCTAGCAACAAATTCAAATCAGTTCACACTAACATCATAAAATAATACACATAAGAGCGTACGTCGTACGACATCAGATTCAAATTGTGCAGCTGATTCACCGAATTTATGCGGCGCTTCACTTGAAAAGGATCGCTCAATCCAATCATAGGCTCGCCTTCAAATGATTTTAGCCATTCTTCTGCTGCGTCCACTTGGTCGAGCACCACAACCGCCTTGTGCCATCTACTCATCAAATTCAGCGAAAGAGGTGTATAAATTCCAATCCCGGAAATCTCAACCGCAGCTTGATTTTCTTCAAGACCAGCGTTCATGTTCTGCAACTTGAGTATCTGCCTGCGGCGCTCGGTGACTCGTACTCGCATTGAACGCATTGAACGCATTTGGCGTCTTGGTGACCGTTGGAATTAGGTGAATACTGACCTTTCGAAGCAGTTCTGCAGCCATTCGGTACGTCACCACGTCGCTCAGAATCTGTTGGATGGTCACAAAACTCAGCTGTTCCTGATGCATCGTGACTGCATCCCGTGCGAGAGCCAGAGTGGCGTTGTTCTTCACCTTTCTATCCTTCTGCGTCTGCTTCGGCCGCCTTTGCTTCGCTGGGGGCTTCTCAGTGCGTACCTTTGATCGCTTTACAAGTCCTCCGCTGCCATGTCCATGAGATCTTGGGTGATCACCTCGACGTCCATCTGTTTGAGCGTGAGGGATACTTCGACATCGCTGGACACGAGTTCTTGATTGATCGGCGGTTCCAGGAATTCTAATATCGGAGTCTCAGTCTTGCTGATAGTCTGGGAGACTGCAGTTTGAGTTGTACATCTCCAACATGACAGTCTTGCTCTCGCTCGTTCGCGCTGTCCCTGCTGGATGGGGGTCGTCGCCGTCACTGGAAATAACAGCACGTGCATTTTCACTCGACACATCTTCTACTATGTCGACCACTGGACTGTAGGCGTGATCAAGCGCCTTGTGATCATCTTCTTGTGCATGTGAATCGACAATCTTGGCTTCTGGGTTGGCAATCTTAGTGTCGTGCGAGATGAAGTCGACGCTCGCATCGTTGCTGCTGTTAATTGACTTGAGGGCCCGTGCGAGGTCTTGGTGACAGCGCTTTTTGAAAACCGATTCGACGTCGGCAAGTGCCGACAGCGCGACCTGGAACTCTTTCATTCCATACTCGCACATTGCTTAGCAGATCCGCGTTCCAATCTCGTTCGCGACCCGAAACTTGTGGTTCTTGTCCCACGGTGCTTTTTGGCGCCGGAGTAATGGTACTTCTTTGTATGGGACCACGGGTGAAATATCTACCGTATCTGGAGCGCGTGCAGCAGATAGCAGCCATCTCGGTCCAATGCTCTTTCTTATGTAAACTACATGGCGACAAGGTAGCAGTCTTGTAGCCATAAACATACAAGAGCACGTCCAGCTGGATCGGTCAACCGTGTACTCCACGTTCGGCTCGTCTCTCGAATCTTCATCCGCGCTGACGTTCTTGATGAAAAACATGTTGGCCACGCCTTCGTAGAACCGGTACTTTGCAGACGTTGTCACAAAAATGTACTCTTCGTAGATCAGGTTGCAGACGTTTTCACTGACGAGATTGAGTACCCGGTCCATCTCTGTATCGTAGGCGGCGTTTCTGACAACAGAGAGCTTGTACAGTCGAGCAAAATAGTCCTTCTCCAGCATGCTCTGGTAATACATGATGCATGCGATGCACTCGTTGACTGTCAAGAACGCGTCCACAGTCTCCTTCAAATGTTTCTAGGACACTTCCAACCGGTTGTTGGTATTGTTACCCGGCGTGATAGCATTCTGACGCGTGTACGAGCACCACTGGTTGCGACAGCTATCCCAGTTCTATACGAAGTAGTGTTCAAAGTCACTGTGCTCAGCTCCTATCCACTGGTTTGTAGTGGAGCAAACTGCGTTGTCGTCTATGTCGGTCCCGTTTGTCGCGTTCCAATCTCGGTCTGGCTTCAGCTTCAGCAGATGGCGCATGTACTACCGCTGAGCCTCGTACTTCCTCTTGGTCTTCGCGTATACCAGTAGCTTCACAACACTTCTCAGGCGGTCTTTTTTCCAGGGAGTAAAGCGATAGCAATCCGCGGCGATCTCTTCCCAAAGCCACTTTATCACATGAAACTGTCACAGGAGGATGCGTGCCTGGGGCATTGACACCCGCAACACCTTCATCTCAGTGAAGTCTTTGTCGATGATCACGTATGGACGCGCTCCCAATCAGGGTTGTCTGTCTTGAATGTCTCGATGGCAGTCCGGATCGTCTCGCTTCGCTCATTCTGTAGGATGGCGTGCTGGACGTATTGTCCTTTGCCAAACACGTCATGCGCCATAAAGAAAAATACCTTGAAACGCGAGGCGCTCGTCCCGTGCGTTGCGTCGATCAACAGCACCTCGGGGAACTTGACAAACATTTCACACATGTGCTTGGTCTGAAGGGTGATGCAAGTCGCGACTGCCTACGATTTCTTAAAAAAAATCGATTTAATGTCAAAATCAAAAGCATCATACTGATTTTGCTACAGGACTTACATACCTTCGAATCGACGACGTCAGTGAAAACTCTCCCAACGTTTCCAGGTTCTTCCTCACAAAACTCACGCATTCAGTCATGTAGCAGCTCGACAGGAGTTTTGGAGCCCTTCGCCCGCTTCTTCAGCTTGACAATCACGTTCGAAATGTCTTTTAATGTCGGTGAAAGCGACGAGTGTTCGACGATGTAGCGCTGGATACTCTTCTTTTTTTCACCGTACTGACGCAAAAGATTGGTCGTGTCCACCATTTCTTCACTCCAAGCTGCACGAGTGAACGAATATTGATCGTATGTGCGCTTGCTAAGTTAATGGTTGTGTTCAAGCTTCACTGTAGTGACGTGAACACAGCATTTATCCTTTTGATATTGAACGCAAGCATTAATCTAATCAAAAACACGACGTAAGCGTCACATTAGGGCAAACAAACTCGCCAACAACAATCAGCCACAAACCTTCGCTCCACATCCCATTGGACGTGTGTCTTGGAGAGCGCGCTTTCCCTTCCACCGGTATTTGTACTCGCCAGCATGGGTGAATTCGTGATATTTGGAGTAAACCTGCCACTCCTCCGGAATCAGCGGCGCGCTCGAACAGGTTTTGTCGATAGTTCTCTTTCGCCTGTCGACAGACACCGTTAATCGCAGACGAATTAGCTACAAATACACAGTTGTAAGCAAATCAAAGTAAACGAGCACACATGCACACAGACTGCCGCACCTGAAACGAGGTCGCCATGTAAAAATTCAGGTATTCGTGGAAGTCATCCCACAAATCGAATTCCATCGAATGATATCGTTGCAACGGGAGCAGCGATATCATTCGATGGATGAGGTACCGCAGATTGACTGCTGATACCGTCTTGCGCGGTGGACGCCGTTCCGTCACTTGAAGAGAACGATAGCAATAGCGGTGGCGCTCGCTTTCTGCGTGTTCGAAAATTCATCGGCGTCGGGGCTGACGCCGATGACTGCTTCTTGGTCGTCGGACGTTGCTGATGAGGCGCACTTTCACGCGCGCGTCTTCCATTCCCACTAATCCTGCTTTCGAATGGCGCGAATCTGTAGATATACCTGGTATACAGAGGTGTACGCGGTAGGCTTAGGGTAGAAGGTCTAAGAGCATCATTTTATGGGATACTCTAGTTTGTAACAATAGTCCCTCTCAAAAGCAATTCAGCTATCTCTCTACGCTCTCAGATTTTTTGTATGAATTTTTTTGATCGAGATATTATTATTCCAAGTCAGGCTACATTTTGCATTATAGTATGGGCAGATACAAAATTGGCCACCTCTACAAATACATTATTTCTATAGTATAATTAATACACATTATTGATAAATATAATCAGCCAATAGAAACACTTGCTGAGGACGGTAGCCAATCAGAGCGCCTATAACCAAACACTTACCGTTTAACAGCATGCTTTCCTTTGATAATAATCTAAATAATACATCAGATGTTCCCTCCTTCTCCAAAAGAAAAGCGTCATCACCAAGAACAACTTCGTCGCTTCCTCCCTGCATTCTTAGAAAGTCGTTATCATTTCTATTGATTGAGATATTAGCAATCAAAGCCAGGCTACATTGGGCATTCATAAAACAGTTTATTGACATAATGAACCAATAGAAAGCTCTTTGTAAGGACAGCAGCCAATCCTGCCGTACCTGAGGTGAGGGTGTTGATGTCCATAGGAATGCTGTTGGGGACGCGACGATGCAATCGGTGCCTGCGTACAGCATACTATGCTACTGTGCCAGTGAGTCCTATCTGGTAAACATCCATGTATCTGTGGTTGCGTGCAAATAAAAAAAATGACGGGGGATCTCGTTGTGCTTCAATGCTGCACGATTGTATCGTGGGAGTGAACGTCCCCAATTCTACATTTTACGCAATCAAAATGTAGATTGAGCAATTCAAACATTTTAATCAATCAAAATTTTAATATTTATAGAGATCGAATTTGGCCGCCCAAAAAAACATGCTCTGATTATAAGGGTCCTGCACCAAACGACAGAAATGACAGTCTAGTCAGTAACTCGTCTCGCGAAATATATTTTCTTCATTGTGAACACACAGGAACTTGTCAAATTATCAGCTCTGTTAGGCGCATTACAGACTGACAATCACTCACATATTTGGCATTTTAAACCGATACTGAAGCTTGTATCGTTTTTGGAAGTTTGCGAAATGCATTGGTCAAGAATCAGCCAATGAACTTTATGTGTTTTGAGGTGGCCGTGTTTTTCCGTCCATCAGGTTCTGAATTCTTTGTATGGGATCGATCAAATTTGGGTGGGCGGATTTTTCCGTCGTTACCTGTATAGGGAAGCCACCGCACAAAAACTCATACAGTCACCATTCTCATTTGTAAACAGCAAAAGGCAAGCCAAAACGTATAATGTTTGAAAGGTAAACATAGGTATACAAGGATATAAAGAGAAAGGTATCTAGTTAATAACTCATTTTAGAAAAAAGCTCATAAATGTCAGCAGCAAGAATTCCATCGTGACTCCAACATTTAACTACAGTGGCTTTCGTCACCTAATCGCATGCTTGCTCAGCCCAATGCATGGCCGCTAAGATGCTCGCGTTGTAGGGTTGCCAAGCTCTCTTGTCTATGGCTTCCACCCCAACCCAATCTACTTACTCCAGCATTGCGTCATGTTTCTTCACCACGTAAGTGTCTCCGCTTTACTCAGCTGACTCTTGAATGATTTGATAATTCTGGCATGTGGTTGCAGAGGGGTTGCTGTGTCGTGAGCCAGGAAGTGCAGCTTGACGCATGGAAGTAGTCCGTCACGCGGTGTAGCGACGCGTTATCAAGTAGAAAGGGTAAATTCTGGCCCCGCATCATCTCGTTAAGGTACGATCCAAGTACGAAAGAGGTGAGTTGTCATCCAGCTCTTGGCTGCATTCATGTAATTTATCCCGAGATCGGCAACCGTCGGGGTGTCAAAACACCGTGACAATTTCGCCGTGATCACAAAAAGTAGCGGTACCTTTACTAAGCCATCTGCGCTACTTCTGATCGCTATAGTGAGCCTGTCACGATGTCTGGACTCTCTTGTTATATTTGTAGCTCTGTTCGTCCTTGTTTGAATTCTACGGAGTGCCCTAATGTTTTTTATCCTAGTATACGACATAGCTTTATGTTGTGGCGTCCTTGTAGCTTCTTGATCGACCCATCCGAAAATACCATATTCAATGGCTTCCTGTCTGAAGCTTGCTCCGCGTCTTGCACGAGCACGCACCTAATTCTCCCTGAATTTGCATGGATCATCTCCCACGTCACGAAGGACATTCTGAGCTGCTCGCAGCGCTCGATCCATTGTACGAGAGTCTTCTTAAGGGGTAGACAGTATAAACGCTGAGTGGTTCTACGGCTGGATTGAGGCGGGCGTCGTCTTGTGTAACTGGATGTTTTAGTTGCAGTTGTGCAGCCGCTGGCGAGGGGTTTCTCAAGGCTGAATTTTGAACTTGCATGTGGCTAGCGCACGCAAAGAGATTTCTGTGTGCTGAATCTGATGACTATACAGCGCTAGCTTCTGCTCAGCTGAGAGTCAAATGCCCGACGTCTTTGCTGGCATTCGTGTAGTTAGCTTTGATGAGAGGCGCTCATCTCCTTACATTACTAAGTGATACTAGTTTCACTAACGTGAAAAGCATCGGTGATGCGAGGGTATTACATTTTTCTGGTGTTTACTAATGAGAATGGTGACTGTACTTTATTTTGTTAACCCCTGATTTTGCACCCTTATTATACTGCACATTAGAGCGTGCCAAAAGTCTAGGAAAAACCGTTTCAAAATTTGGGAATATTCCAAAAGGTGACACGCTTTGAAAATTTGACCAGAACGTGACACGGTTTGTTAAATCACTTTTGTCATGGTGAATTACAATGGTAAACGGTACCAGTCTTTTGGAAGACCGAGTAATTAAAGTTCCTGGTACAAAAGTATTATGCACCCTAGCGGAGTGGTGCATGCCCCAGGGATGAGTGCTAGGGGGTAGGGGGTGATCCCCACTGTGGTATTGCCAAAGCTATCTCGTAAAGGTAATTTCTATGTACGATTACTTGTCCTGACGTAAATGAATTCTAAACAAAATCAATTTTCTTCAAACATTTAATTCGAGACTGCATATATTTTAGAGTCGCGACAAACATTTTGCTGCTAGATGAGGTGATAACATTTTGGTCCCCAAGCTGGGTGATGAGCTCACGGGTGGCTGATGATGGGCTAGCCGCAATCGCGGACCTTATCACTGGATGAGCACTAAGTTGTTTCGGTTGGGTCTGGCTCTTCCAAGACAGTTGACATGTTCCAAGCTCGAGCTTGCCACATGCCAATCACCTACATCACCCTTGCTCGTTAGAGCGATATTGACGAACCATGTGCAGCCCGCTTCAGCACTATTAGACACGAGTTTGTGGAACACGCCACCTCCAGTGTGCACCGTGGCGCACTTCGACTGTTGGAAAGCAAGCTGTTTGACTGTATCCACCACCTGCTCACCGCTTGACCAGCTCTCCTCCTTCAAGGTGTACACGTCGATGTCCAAAGCGGTGCTCATTGTGAGCTTTTCCCGAACCGATGGTCGGTCTGACAGACCGAAGCTACAGTTCCAAATATGCTACTACGAACTCTGGTTCAAGCCAGAGTCGGATGGGCAGTTTGTTCTGTTGGCAGGTGAGTGAAGATGCTTACGGAATAGTAAAATTGCCATACTTTCTTTTTATATTCGTTGTGTTATTTTCTTTTTTGCAACACTTCGCAAAGTGCAACTAGAAACCTAGTGCCTAACCTTAAGTCATTTCAACATAAACTTCGTAAAATACATGTATTTTACGCTGTACAGATGTATCTATAATGTTTTAAACAAACCGTGTCACGTTTTGGTCAAATTTCAAAGCGTGTCACCTTTTGAAATATTCCCTTAAAAATTTTATCAGCCAATCCTATACAAAAGCTACCAAACCGCACCTCAAACGATTACAAATTGCAAGGCAAACACGGGCAGATGCTCCGTTGTGCGAAACACATTGCGACGTGCAAAGGAATCATATATTCATTATCAGAGGTTGAAGGTAAATTCGGTAGTTCCGATAAGATTGGTAATGAACGCGCTGCTTCAGTGATGTGACGTTACAACGACGTAATAATGCTCCTTTGTGATCAAGAATCATTTTGCATATCTTGGGTATTGAGTGCAGCAGGTCATGGAAGATGTAAGGATCCAACTCGCGCCACGCTCTGATGATTGCTGACTTGAGCCCTTCTTTGGAGGAAAATTGGCGACCATGCGCGTACTCTTCTCTCGTAAAAATTTACCATAAATTCTATACGGGAATCGGATCCGGGGACATACCCCATTGGAATGTGTACTTGATTTTCTAAGACGCGTCCAAAGAAACTGCGGCTACCAGATTCAATCAGCTGAGAGAAACAAAGCATAAGCAATCATAAGAGCACACCATAGTCGCATTATATTTGCAGATATCTTGGGCATAAGCCATCGTAAATAAAAAAAGCCCATAAACAAATGATTTTTTGAATCCAACTACCTAATCTTACGCAAACTCGTCCTTTACAGTTATAAGAAAGATTATTTTATTGGAAAGATGCTTCATACTATGTGACGTGAACGACTGCAACTGACGATAATCTGTGCCACAGCAAGGGCACTCGCAAATTCAAATACTCGTCATAAGTACACCACAACACACTCAATATCAAAATTTCCTCGTTATATATCAAATTTGGCAAGGTCTATTTCAATAACCTTCTAACACTTAATAATAGGAAATAAGCATTTATTGCAGTGCGTACTTTGTATAGAGTGGTGGGAGTATTGCTCCAGAACATGTCAAGAGCCAAGCACACACCTAATTCCATACAGCGCGTCCTCGACGCGGCACATGCGGTCGCCGATTGCACCGTTGTCGCAAACTTTGACGGTATCAACAAGTGCATATCTTGGGTCTGGGTGTCGCGTGCACGTAGCACCGACAACTGGACAGCGCCCACTACTCACCGCGGAGGCTTCCATCACCACAAGATCACGACTGCACACATCGGCTTCCTTTCCGACCGACTCGCCGACAACTGTAACTTGAATTTGAAGGAGATGGCAGCGCTCCTTGACGAGGAGTTTAGCGACACCGTGTCTCCCGAGACGATCCGCCGGTCTCTCAGCGGCGCCTGTTTCACCCTCAAGAAAACACACCGAGACAACGAATGCCGCAACTCGTTAGCGAACAAAGAGAAGTGCCGCCAGTACGTGGTTGATATTTACTCCCAAATTGGCATGGTAGAAAAGGTATTTTACATGGATGAAACAAAGTTCAATCTGTAGTGCGCGCGCTCGTACGGCTGGAGCAAGTCAGGGGAGTGAGCAATGAAAAACAACATGAGTGGAAAAGGCAAGAGTGTTCATGTGATCGCATGCGTCTCTGAGCACGGCCTCGGGTTCCAGGAGAGTCGCTTCGGCTCCTTCAATGCAGTGGATTGCAACGCATTTGTTGAGCGGTTGCTACGCCACATTGCGCAGTCACACGACCTCAGTGAGGTCGTGCTTGTGGTGGACAACGCACCGTGCCACAACAGCATCGAGAATATCACGCGCGACGATGAACTTACTTCTGCGAACATCTTGAAACTAGGCCCTTACCCCCCGATACTCAATCCAATCGAGAATGTGTTCTCGACGTAAAAAAGCGCTTTCAAGCGTTTCCTCGCTCGCAACAGAGCCGCAATCAGGCAAGCACAACCTCGTTCGACTATTGTGGAGCATCGCTCGCGATTCTTAGAGATTGCGGCAGGTCTAATCTTGCGTGAGGCTGTGTAAAGTGCCAAACCCATTACACTGTTAGGTAACTTTTAGGTTGCACGAAGGTACTTCGAGCAACAGCGGCTCAACTTGGCTTTAGCCATGACTGTATCAGGTTTTTATAACCTTAAGGTTTGTCACGTGCATCAGAACGTTAATTTGTTTAATTCAGTTGCATTTTTACTCACCAAGAAACACGAACCTTTCCTCAGCGATTGAGTGTTGGGATAGTCTAATCTTTTTACAGATGTGGTGTTCGGTGGAAGCATCTCGATCTCCACGTTGCTGAGAAGCTTCTCGGCAAAATGCGCAGAAGAGTCCAAGAGCAGCAAGACGTGACGGCCTTCTTTCTTCATGCGCTCATTGAGCTCATCCAACCACTCCTGAAAGAGAGTGCGCGTCATCCAGCCCTTTTTTGTGCTCTCGTATTGCACTCCATGGTGCTCGCCAGACTGTCGCCCAAAGCAGCGCGGTTTGAACGCGGATCCCACGAACAGCACGGGAGCTTCTCTGTTCCATAGGCGTTTTTTGCGACAGCGAAAGTCAAACGCTTCTTGTCGCTCTTCCTCCCTGAGATTGGCGATGTGGAGATGGTTTTGGTGGGCGGCTTACAGTATTAGAGCGCTGTCTCGTCGAGATTGTAGACATCTTTTGCTCCACAGTCGACATTGCGTGCACGCAGCGCTACGCGCCCTTTTTCGACTGAGTCAGCTTCTCCTTGCCTACGCCGTTACTTGAGGTTGTGGCGACGTTGAAAAATGTATAGCCAGCCCTTTGAAACTGTGAGCTTGAGCAAGCGACTACTCATCGCCACTGACACGCGGCTGGTGACCAGCTCGTCTCGCACTCGCTCCGCCTTGAGCCGAATTAGATGACCAGAGATACAAATACCCCGCTGACCGCACTCCTTGATCCAAACTAGTAGCTGCGCGTCAAGCAGCAAAATGATTCTGGACGCAGGGATGCTTGCATGATGACACGGTTGCAGCAGCTCTGGGTGCGCGCGAAACCGCTTCAAGAGCTGACTCACGTTTGATACGGAAGGTGCACGTAGCGCGTCGTTATTCGCGTGGTGCTGAACGAGCGTGCGTTGCTGGTCGATCGTCAGTCGCACGCGCATGCGAAGGGGTTGCTTCGTGTAAAATAGGACTGTATCTATTTTGAAAGGTGTTTAGAATTGATAGGTTTCACTAAGCAAGGGAGACCTGTAGAACGAGGAAATTTTGATATTGAGTGTGTAATGGTACACTCACGTAAAACTATTGCAGGTAGTCAGTGGCGATACTGCGCGTGGATATTTTCTATAGTTCTTCGCAGCAAAACATTGAGAAATCAAGGGAAATTCGTTCAGCAAGTAAAGAAGAAGTAATCTGATTATATGAGCACTGTGTGTGTCGACAGTCCTTGCTATATATGGTGCGGGACACTTATAACGAGCACATTTTTTGGGGGCGGCCAAATTCGATCTCTGTAGAAATTCAGATTTTGATTGGTTAAAATGTTTAAATTTAGCAATCTGTATTTTGATTGGTTAGAAAACTCAGAGTGGCCATTCACTTTAAATGCTCTATGTAGCCTGGCATTGATTGATTATATCTCAATCGATACAAACGATAACAAATTTCTAAGAGCGTAGGGAGAAAGCGGTGAAGCTATTCTTGGTGATGACGCTTTTCTTTTGTAGAAAGAGGGCACATATGATGTATTATTTAGATTATTATCAAAGGCAAAGCATGCTGTTAAACGGCAAGTGTTTGATTGTAGGCACTCTGATTGGCTACCATCCTCAGCAAGTGTTTCTATTGGTCCATTATACCTATAAAATCATGTGTATTAATTATACTATAGAAATAATGTATTTGTAGATGTAGCCAATTTTGTACCTGCCCATACTATAATGCAAAATGTAGCCTGACTTGGAATAATAATATCTCGATCAAAAAAATTCATACAAAAAATCTGAGAGCGTAGAGAGATAGCTGAATTGCTTTTTTAGGTGATAGCGCTCTTTTTTTTATTTACGTAGTTTATTCAATTCGCTATTATAAATTTTAGTAGGGGAAAAAAACATGCTGGTTTTGAGTATCCTGCACTATGCTCACTACCAAATCGACATCTTGTTTCCCATACAATTCTATCATCTGGTATTTGCTTCACTCTAATGCTCCTCAGCACATTTTTAAGGAATATAGAGTCCAAACTTTTATCAAACAGTATCCTGAGGGAGAATTATTTCACCGGCAAAGCAACTCATCCTAAAGGAGGCCGTTATCATAGACTGCTCCCTCCAAAGTCATTTCCATAATTCATACTATTGCGCTTCTCGCTGATCACCTTAAGCCTTAAGCGAGCCCAAGTAGGCGGACGCATGATACTAAGAGCCCTTTGCGCTAGTTCCGTTAGACGAAAGAAAAGAAAAGGCATCAAGGGCCGATCATATCACCTCAGCATGCATCCTTTATGCACAGCCTGCATATAACATTCTGCAAATGTCATCTACCGAGTGTTTTGCATTAAAGCGCGCTTCAGGAACAAGTAACGCTACCTAACATGTTAGCTAACCTTTATCGAGCATGAATACGTCGTCCGCAGAGTCTGATAATGCAAAAGCTATGGAGCGATTGTCTGGTGCGATCATTGGATCTCGCAATGAACGAGGAATCCCTTCCGCAGTATTCATTGTACGTTCTCTTCTTTCCACACTCCAAATGCTTCTAATTGTTTGACAGGAAGCAGCGAAGACATTCCTGGATTCACTTGGCGTCACAGATGCGATGCCATTGATGGGCGCAATGCAGCAGCTCTACAGCAAATACAAATTTATGGAAGCCAGTTTTCAGAAAAGCCGCGAGTCATTGAAGGCGAAACTTCCTGACACTGAAAAGGATTTGGAGATGTTGCAACTTTTAATGTCAAAACAGGTGAGAGATTCTGATGTTTCGGGAATGTGGCTCTGATCCAGACGATAGGAAGCCAAGCAGTCCATTCACACAAAGTTTAATCTTGCGGATAATATCTATGTAAAAGCGGCTGTGGATCCATCTATTGGGAACGTTTGCATTTGGCTTGGCGTAAGACTAAGCTTTTTTCATTCATCGATTTTGTACTCAAAACTTTGCACAGGCGAATGTGATGGTGGAATTCTCGTACACTGAAGCACTGGAGCTTCTTCAGAACAACATCGCGACGGCCAAGGCACAAATGGTAAGCCAGAGGCGCGTGAAACCACGAAACAGAAAAGTAAAAGTGTGTTATGATAGAATCAGATCGACTCAGATCTTGGATTTCTTCGCGATCAAATCATTACAACAGAAGTCAATATGGCGAGGGTGTACAATTATGACTCCAAGCGCCGTCGACAAGTACGTTCTTCCAGAAACTGGATGCATCGTTGTAACTCATGCGATATAGGACAAGACAATCACAGCCCCGGCTGCCCAAAGTAATTAGTGTCATTTAAACTTGAAAAAATCGATCTCTTTGTGAAATGACGATATCTGCCTGGAACGCTATCTTTTGCTGAAGCTAGTACGCGCCACGAGTCAGCATCTCCCAACCTAGAAGCCACCGTAAAGCAAGAAGCAACTAGAAAAAGATCAGCCTTCGTCAGCATGACGCAAATCGCATTATTATCGGATCTGATAACCTTCTACTCAGATGGTATATTCGTTTATAAGGGTTTCCATGCTTTGAAATTGATGGCAGCAATCAAGTGTTTATATTACATAACTAGACATCATTCGAAAATGCCGCTGGACACGACTAAATTTACGCTTGTAAAGACCGCAAAGTACTCGGTGGTTCATCCGCTCAGCGGATGCAAGCCAATGAAACCAGTCAAGGTCTCGTTTGCGAAACCGGATGCTTCTGCTCCTGCACCCGCCAAAGCCCAAGCCGATGATGATGACGATTTATTCGGAGATGACGATGAGGATGACGATGAAGCCGCCAAAGAATCGGCAAGAAAACGCGTGGACGCCGCCAAAGCCGCTAAATGCAAGAAAGAGAAAGCCAAGCCAGTGGAACGTACCTCTGTGGTGATAGAAGTGAAGCCATGGGAGGCAGAGACGGATCTAGAAGCGCTCGCCATAAAGATCAAAGCCACCAAAATTGAAGGATTGAGCTGGGGTGAAGGTCACAAACTCGTGGATGTCGCCTTCGGTATCAAGAAGCTCCTGGTACAATGTGTCATCATCGACGATATGGTCGCATTGGACGATATCACTGACGCCATTGAGAAATTCGAAGGAGACGTCCAAAGTGTCGATGTTGCGACCATGAACAAAATTTAATTTTGAAATAAATAATTTCAAATATGACCACTTGTCATCACATGCGAAAACTTGACACGTTTTCTTTCTTTCGCGACGCGGAGGACGTAGGTAGCCCGATGGAGGTAGAGATCATCGAGTGGATCCACCAGACTTGCGAGAAGAAACACTCGGAGGATGAGATCGACTTGTATTTCGGTCTCTTTGTGTGGCCGAGCGCTAAATTCCTCACGCAATTTCTCGCTCGAAACCTTGAAATTCTCAATTGGAAAGTGATTTTGGAGCTTGGATGCGGTCCGGCTCTTCCGACGATCTTTGCTGCTCGGCATGGATGCGTGAAACATGTATGTTTGGCTGTGATTCCATCGAGTATTCATACTTTGTGTAGGCGTATGCGACGGACTCGAGCCGAAATCCAGAGGTACGACTCAATGTGGAAGCAAATCTTCGGCAGAATCAATTGGGATCAAATGCGTCGTACTTCTGCTTGGATTGGGGTTTGCCATCGTTCTCGCAACTCAAGGGACTTCCTGATGGAAAGTCGCCGGACATCCTCTTGGCAGCGGATTGCATGTATGAGCCAAAATGTAAGCGCTTTCATGCGATTCTCGACACTTTGACGTGGCAATGTGCGTAGATTACGACAAAATTCTCGGAACGATTGCCTTCTTCTTCGATGCGAACCCGTTGTGCGTGTGTTATCTTAGCTACCAGCTTCGAGATTTGAATGATTCCATCGCGTTGTTATTGAATCGATGGGAAATGGAAGCCATACAGATCGATCGCGATACATTTTGGAGCGAATCGGATCAGCAGAACCGTCCGATTCCAAGCATTGACAGTTTGTATCTCTTCAGAATTCATCGTACAGCGATTTCGTAGCAATGCCTTTCAGTATCCGCGCTCAAAAACGCTCCAAAATGCATCGCTCTCGCTCCCATCGTGTTGAATAATCAATAAATTGAATCCGTATTTCCGACAATGCAATTTCGCGTCTTCGTAAAGCTTTGAATGCGCGAGTGAGCATTGGGCTCCAATCCATAAAAAACTAGTTTCCGGGTCCATGATAATCGCAGCTGAATCCGAGGTCAAATCATTGGCATCGTAATTGCTTATTAGCTCCCAATTGCCGGTGTGATCTCCTTCCAGGATAAAAAATTGTGGAGAAGAAGTTTGAGTGCTTCCTTTCGACTCTTTGATGCTTCTGCGTCGTTGGGTCCACTCGAGCTCGAGGTCGTAATGATACAATTCATCGCGCAGAAATGTCTTGAATCGTTCGAGGATTGGGTGATCTTCCACTTTTTCTTGGATGTAATTCACTTTGACCTCTTCCTTCTCGTAGAAATACGTCGCTAGAATCGGTTGTAGAAGCTGTCGAGCCTTTTCTTGCGGATCTGGAATGACGCAATTCGGGCTGGAATATATCGTCACAGTCGCTTGTTGAGTGTCAAGGATGCAGTAGACGCCAATAGTGAGAGGAATGCTGTCTACTTCAGCGTGATTGGGAGCATCAAATTGACTGAAAATGTGTTTCCGGGAATTGGGATGAAAGCAAGGCTTCAGAAGCCAAAAATTAGCATCATGAGCCGCGTGTGGGGCCAGTCGGAATAACTTTGCTTCCATGCAATTCGATCGGATGAGAGTAAGCTCATGCTGCCATTCCAAAAGCTGACAAATGAAGGCCGTGTTTGGACTGCAAATAGCTCGTTTCTGCTTCACAATAGTCATCGAGTCGTGATGACTCGCGTTGGTGGCGTACATCAGATACGCGATCGCCAACGCACAGGAGCGGGAAACACCTTGATGACAATGAATCAGTACTTTGCTTTTTGGGAATTGCTTTGCGCTTTGAATAAATTGCACCACAATGTGTAGAAACGGAGTCAGATTCTCTTCCACGTCGTCTCGAAGTGCCAGTTGCAGCCGAATAAATGAAGTTCCATCGTCCTCATCATCCAATTTCGAACAGCAATTGATAATGTGCGATATTCCGAGTTCTCGCAGACGCGTGATATCCCTTGCTACGCTCAGATTGCTCACATACAAAAACGAAGGCAATATCTCGCTGCAGATGTCTTTGTATTCGGACAAGACGGACGCTTTCCGAGCACTTTCGGATACTTCGGAGACGCCAAGTTCGTGATACAAATCGACTTGATCCAGTGAGAGCTTTGGTTGAGGTAATGAGACATTGTTCTTCTGCTGACTCGAGTTGTTGGGGAGGATGCTGTCGTAGAAGCTTTTCCCACGCGCTGCGGCGTTCCCCATTGTCGATATAAATAGACAGAAATGACATCAAAGGATTTTATTACATTGCATACATCATTGTACCTGTGGAACATCTACAAAACACATCAAATAATTCGGTAGCGATTGATTTGTACCTCTTCGCCGATATCCGCATAGTTTCCTTTGACCCGTTCCATCAAGAAATCGAGCCATGAAATAGGTCGATAATGCGGTTTTTCGCCATTTTTGGTGATGGGTTCGATGGTGGAATGCATAAATGGATGGTAAAAGTAGGGAGCAGAATATCTATCGCTGTTCTCAGCAGACAATACGCGATGCACAGGCGCACGATACTTGTCGTTCGACCATACCTGCATCATATCGCCCAAATTGACAATAAATGTGTTTGAAATTGGTGGGACCGGAAGCCACGAGCTCGTTTTCGGATGGTACACTTGCAGAGCAGAGATCGAATCATCTTGTAAAAGTATCGTGACTGCACCCAAATCCGTATGCGGATGAACTCCCAGCGTTGTGTTTTCCCTTGACGAGACTGGATAATAATTCAACCGCAAAGTGCTGCTATTTCCTGAACAAAAGTCGATCGGATCCTGCACGCCGAAAAACTTGTCAAAGAAGTTCAGAGGCTGACCAAGACCAACAGCAAGCATCATGCAGATCCGTCGAGCAATGTTCTCCATAATCAAATTGGTCTGAATGACACGTTTCCTAAAGTTTGGAAGCACCTCTTCCGCTGGCCACTGATTGGAATGCTCGCTTTTGGATGGCTGACTCTCCAAAAACTGCGCATAATCAAACATTTCTTTCCAATCGATGACATTTCTCGTGATTTCTGCATCAAAGTATCCTGTCGGATTGTTCTCTTTCCGTCGAATTCCATTCTTAACGTCTTTTGGCAAGTCGAAAAATTCCTTCATTGTGTCTTTGAAAGCTTGCAAGAGCTCTACTGCAACGCCATGATTCTCAATGTAGAAAAACCCGCATTCTTCAGCAGCATTTGCGATGATCCGTACTGTCTCGTCCAGGCTTGCAATATTCTCGCGTATACTCTGATCGTCTTTGCATTGCATCAGTCTATTAATATCCACCGTCCGCACAATTGGAGTCTTCATCGTTTGATCGATAATTGCACAATTGCTTGATTGAATCGTGGAAAGACGTACGAGATCCAGAAATAGGGTGCACTCTTCTTCAACACATACCCTTTATAATCCGATATTCAACTGAGAATTGATACATACATTCCGTCATGAGTCATGTCAATACCTGTCAAACCGTATACAATGCAACAACGGCAACTTTCGTTGGAAAAAAGAATCAGGAAAAGTGACAGCTGTTGAAGCATGTCACAGACACATCACCAAACTGTAGCTTTACTTCAGTCTTTTATCGCTCCCGCTCTCTATACCATTCGATACTTTTTTATATCCCGCGCTCTATGAGTGACTCTGTCGTATCCGCAATCTTCAAGAATGACTGTCATCGCAAGTGCAATTGGTGATATAACACTTAACTGTTATCGTCGCTTGAAAGAATCGAAAAATTCGAGCATGTCGTCATTAATTTGCGGTTCAATTTTAACCAATGCCATGTCGAAATGACGCATTTCCACATGTTTTGCATTTCTATTTTCCATAAGCGCAGTCATCGCCGCCTCTCTGCATAAAGCAGCCAATTCAGCACCCGAAAAATTAGTCGTCTTGACTGCAAGTTGCATAAAGTCCACATCTGGATCGATTGGCATGCATTGAGAGTGAATGCTCAGAATGCTTTCTCGCGCTTGGATACCGGGTGGACCGACATACAGCACCCGATCGATCCTTCCCGGTCGCATCAACGCTTTATCAATGAGATCGGGGCGATTGGTAGCTGCTACGATAACGACTTGCTGGAGCGGCTCGATACCATCGAGCTCGGTTAAAAGTTGACTGATGACTCGCGAAGACACTTGTGAACCGGTTTCTTGGCTCGAGCGCTGCGCTGCAATTGCGTCAAATTCGTCGAAAAAGATGATACTTGGGGAAGCTGCACGCGCCTTCTTGAATAAAGACTGGATGGCTTTCTCGGATTCGCCGACCCATTTGCTGAATAGCTCGGGACCTTTGACAGCCAAGAAATTCATGCAGCTTTCGGTCGCAAGTGCTTTGGCTGTCATCGTCTTGCTGCACCCTGGAGGCCCGTAAAGGAGAACACCTTTTGGAGGACGAATGCCCATGCGTGTGAAAGCTTCTGGATGGGTAAGTGGCCATTCTACAACTTCTTTTAGCTGCTGCTTGATGGTTTCCTGCCCGCCAATTTCGTGCCAATAGACTTTGGGGACGTCGACGATGATCTCCTGTAAAGCGCTTGGTCGTGTTTTCTGTAATGCTGCTTGCATATCGGAAAGGGAGACACGAAAACCCTTGATTGAGAATGAAAGTGAAGCCAGCCAGACACTTTTTCCCGTAGTCGTACAAGCGCGTCGAAATGCCGATAAGGACGCTTCCTTGCACACTGCGCTGAGATCGGCACCCACGTACCCATGTGCTTGACTGGAGAGCTGATATACTTGATCGGAAGTGAGAGAATGAGGAATGGATGAGAGCAACATTTCGAGTATTTCCAGTCGCTTGAGTGCATTTGGCACTGGAATCTCAATCTCTCGATCCAGTCGACCTGATCGACGAAGTGCAGGATCCAAAGCATTCGGACGATTTGTAGCTGCTAGAATCATCACTTGGCTGTGCTCTTTCGAATTCATCCCATCCATAGCGATTAGAAAAGTGGCCACTAGTCTTCTCTCCAAATCGGAGCTTCGATCATGACGTTTTGGGCAAAGCACATCGATTTCGTCAATGAATATAATGGATGGAGAATTCTGTAAAGCCAATTTAAATATCGCACGCACTCGAGCTTCATTTTCTCCGATCATATCAGTGATCAATTCGGGTCCATTGATGGTGTAGAATGAAGCCTTGAATTCAGATGCTACTGCTTTGGCGAGCATCGATTTACCTGTACCGGGCGGTCCAAATAGGAGGATTCCTTTCGGAGGAGGCAAGCCGTGATCCATGAAGAATTGAGGCTGGTACAATGAGCTTTCCATTACTTGGCGTATCGTTCGGATCTCCTCCTCGAGCCCTCCAATCTCCGCAAAGGTAGACCGTTTCACTGACTCCACCAAATGCTCTTCTTTGAAGAAAATCGAAATTTTGGTCTTCTTATCGATCTTGAAAATCTCATGAGAAGCGGTTTGGCTCGCGTCATTGGAATCAGTTGCAATTGATTGCACGCGACATTGTACGCGTTTCCCAAATAGCGGGATAGTAATCACAGATCCGTTGAAAAAGTACATGTCAAGTATCATGGAATGGAGATATCGCGTGATGAAAGCCTTGGAGTCTTTCATTTTCTCCAGATCTACCGCGGAATCGACTTTGAATTCAGCGATTGTCGCGCAATGTAATGCGATGTTTTCATTCTGAGTGTCTGCGACCTCAATAACGACTCTTTGTGGAGGTTTCGATACGTCTTCCCATATACCGCTGAGTCCGATTGTGGAAGGCTTGAGCGTCGACAATGGCCATGCAATTCCGCTTGCAAAGAGTGCTTGACACTTTGCGTTTTTATCGCTTGTTTTCAGGAGAATGAATGCGCCACTGGGAAAGGGTGATTTCTTGAGGTCTTTTGGGTTGAAATGTATCTTGGAAAGCGTCGAATTGTTCTCAGCATTTGAACGGAAGAACTGGACAGCGAATGTTCTCTCATTAAAAGCCATCCCATTAACCAGACACTCATTGGGTAAAATCCAAGCGATCCATATTCGATTGGTCAAAATCATTTGCCATAGCGTGAATGAGGCGATCTTGAGCAAGTGGCGCAATAAGAATCGCCGACAGATGCCTGAGAGAATGGGAGGGCAGCAAATATATCGTCTGGAAGGCCTGCTAGGTAGTAGTGTGTGTCGCTCGGTTTTGATCATGCTGTGTGCGGTTATGATTGCAATTTTCGCTATAGTATAATATAATATAAGCCTCATCCTTTATGGGCGCACGCACTTCCTCCCGCTTAAGACCTCAGGACTCTGACGATGCGCATGCAGAGCGCATGTTGAACTCGACAGGGATAGAGGTGACGATTCCGGCGTGTTTTGTCAATAGTTGTGCTATTTTAGGGTCCAGGCTTCGTCTGGATCAATGTCGTCACGATTGATTGAGGCAAAATTCCGAGCTTTGGATGAGGTCATTGAGGGAATGTATAAATCGAAACGAGTTGCACCAGAAGCTTTTCGAAAGGCTTTATCGCTACAGAACAACACTTTGCTGGGTCGTCTCCCCACCACGACGCCGAAATCTCACACGAGAACCGATCGTCAACGTCCTGAGCGACCAAAGAGTAGTGCATGCTCGCGACAAGTTAAGTCGGTAATCGCAATCCAACCATCGCCTTCGACCCATAGCGCGCGAAGATTACCAAAGCGATGTGCTTCTGCTGGCCAGAAGAAACCTATGAGGAACTGGTTTGCACCCAGCTGCAATAATCCACCAACAAAGAGATCCCCAGTCGATACAGAAACCCCAAGGACCCTCATTCAAGCGTTCCATTTGCCAGTACCCAGCAAGCCGACGACAGTCTTATATGATCAACCACGATCAGACGCTTTGTTCTACTACTTTGAAATCCGTCTGGATCATCCACGTAAGCTTCAAGGTTGGCTATTCCATGGGCGCTTCACCGATATCAGCGATCCAAATCGGCCAACAGTTGAGCTCTGGAACCTCGAGGTATAGCCATACGCCCTCTCCACCTCTTCTCATTACTATGTAGGTGGATGAGTATAATTTCGTGCTGTTTCATGATCGAATTTTGACGCAAAAGTATTTCGATCCATTTCGATACTTTACGCACATCAAAAATCGCGAACAAGTAAACGCGCAAATCCAATTCAACGCTGAGACTGAGATCGTTTTCGCATAGCTGTATCAGCATGAATTGCATGTGGAGCTCTTCTCTACGTCGCCCGTTCGTCATCGCGTCGTGGATACGATCATTGCCTTTACGCATGAGAAAGACATTCATTCTCCGCGCAAAGAATTGGAACAAATCACATCTGCGTCACGGCCTAACCGTTATAAAGCGGATAGGAACCAAGATTCGCTTATTGATATCACGGAAGAGGAAGAACAGAGTGTTGGCAAATGCGTTGCGAATGTAAAAATCGTACGCGCTATGCATCGATCGATGAACGAGAGTACGGCGTTTTCGATTGACGAGGCTAAAATTGAGCTCGGCAAAATGCGCGAGAGTATAAAGGTACGATGAGATTGTTAAGAAGAAAAGCGCTCTCATTGGTGCATTAGCAATCACTGATGGACGAACGAAATCGCATTCAGCGTACTTATTTATGATTCGTCCATTTTACGCCAATCAAGAATAAATCAATTGCTCGTTCCAAAAGGCGATCTGGAAGCTCAACTTAAGCGAATTCAAAGCGTGAAAATGGAGAATCAGATCGTTGAAATGACCGAAGCTGAACATGCACAGCATCACATTCAACTGGAGCAACAACTCAAGACTTTTTGGATGAAACAGCTGGCTCAAGTACGCGTGCGATGTTCCCAAGTACCGTTACTCACTTTGTGCTTTTTCAGATGGAACAGCTCGAAGTTGGTAGTGAACAAGGTAAACATAAATTTACAGAGGCTTTTTATGAAATGGAGCGAGTCTCTGAGCGCCTTTTTCGTCAGATTTCAAGAATCACAACGATCTTCCACTCGCGCGGATCAAGAGGATCATGAAGTCAGATGAAGATGTACGAATGATTAGTGCTGAAGCTCCGGTTCTATTTGCAAAAGCATGCGAAATGTTTATACTCGAGCTCACACTGCGCTCATGGAGCTATTCAGAACGTAACAAGCGACGCACTCTCCAGAAAGAGGACATTCAAACGGCGATTCGGAACACGGATATATTTGATTTTCTGGTCGACGTCATAAATTAAGAGAAAATAGAGCGCATATTTCGGGACTACAACAGTACGAATCGCATTCCAATTGTGTTTCCGTCTTCTCGCCAGTCTTTTTATCAGGTTACAAATCAAATTACTGACCGGAGGCTGCATCTCGTTCGTTCTGTTTCACCATATCTCCATCAATTTTAGCCACTTGTGGAATCCTTGTCAGCACATTGAGTCGCTGTTCTTCTTTCGAGAGATTTTCGTAAATCGGATTGCCTGTGAACAAAACGTCTCGGAGTTTGGGTAAGGCGGCCAACTTGTCCAATTCCTCCCAGTTTTTGATCAGATTGTTGGACACATACAACGTTGTCAAATTGGTCAAACTCGATAGTCCATCCAGCGTCGCAATGAGGTTGTACGAGATCCACAATTCCTCCAAACTTTCTGCAAAATCATCCAATTTCTCGATTTTCTTGATCTGATTTCTGCCCAACGATAAAATCCGAAGCTTCTTCATGCCCGAAAGCGAAATAAAGCGATCGATGCAGTTTGTCGATAACGAGAGATGTCTATCACATTTCACAGTGTCCAATGTAGTATTAGTTCATGCAGGTATGTTTTTTAACAAAGGTATTGCATACTCGCAGTTTTTTAACGCGTTAAGCGATGTATCGAGTTTATTGATAGGAGGAAGTTGGCAGTACAATTTGACTGCAATAGCGTCCTCTGCAACCGCGCTGTTCTTGGCCTCCTGTACACTATCAGACACCATACAAACCTCTTTGTAATCCTCGCGTACCCAATTCTTGATGGCTTGTGCGCATGTCGTCTACAAAATCGCATTAACCTCACAAATCAAACGAGAAATCAATGACCGCGCACCATTAAAGATCACTTCAACCTTTCAATTTAATTACAAAAAGCTACTGTGACTCTTCAATGGCTTTCTCTCGCGCCCTTTATACTTCGATAAATCGCGGAATCCAGCCTTCTAACATGCGGTTTCACGAGTTCAATCGAAGCATCAACATATTCGCATAATAAGCTTAACACGTGCTCGAACGGAGCGTGATAACAGTCCCGCAATACGCCAGAATAGTACGGATAAAAGTACGTGGCTGTTTCTTCATGTTGGCGGCATTTTTCCTCGAT
Organism: Albugo laibachii; assembly: GCA_902706625.1. Classification (NCBI taxonomy): domain Eukaryota; phylum Oomycota; class Peronosporomycetes; order Albuginales; family Albuginaceae; genus Albugo; species Albugo laibachii. The sequence goes on from CACSLJ010000057.1 coordinate 25,060, forward strand.
CGCTGCATCGCCGGAGATACAAACGCCAGGCTCAAACTGACCGAAATACGCGCGCAAAGGATGTAACTGAGCGGTATTTTCGTCGCTTTTCTTCAGAGTTCCGTGGATCGACCAAAGATTCGAAATGTGATTGTCAAAGTGTGGTGGAGGTGTATCTCGACTTTGGAAGAGTGCTTGTTGGCTAAAATCAACGAAATGGTCCAAATTCTGACGAGGGAAATTCGTGATGGCGTCTTGGAATCGGGCAGGGAAGGAAGTGGACACTTTTGTGTGGTGGTAGATCCACTTGTGCCAATTCGGACACATTCGAACTGCGACGATGAGATGCGCCGCAATCTCTGGACTGGAGCGTGGGCTTTGATTCGCAGTATCGTCGATGGGATAGACGGCTTTAACGGGTATGCTGAGATGTCCTATGAGCCATTGAAAATTCCGAAAGACGTCTGATGGAAAGCCAAGATTGACACAGATTGTATGAGCAGCCAAGGACGCGTTCAGAGGCGGTATATGAAGCTCCAAGTGGTATTGCAAATAGTTTGTGAAGAAAGAAATCTTTGCAGCATTGAAAGTCTGAGAGTACCATACATTGGAGTTGAAAAACAACGCTGCATCATCGAGACGACAAGCGAGTTTTTTCGGGCATTTGGCGAGCAAATTGTGGTACGGAAGCTTTCCGTTGGTAATCCAGTGCGAGAAATCACTTGGAAGAACTCCCAGATGCAAAATGCGGCTGGAAAGATAAAGAATACCGAGCAAGGTCGACAGCGAAAGATGTTCCAATTTCGACCAGGCTTTTGGAAGTGAGAAGCCTTCCTGTTGAGTGGTGTTATCCTCTATGGTGAAATCAATCTCTTCATCGATTCCTTTGGCGCTGTTTTGACTTCCGACGAAAAGCTCATCCCATTCTGCCAATAGATCATCTTCGACATTGGAAGGAGCAATTGGGTTGGATTCTTGTTGTCCAGCGAGTCGTTTCCCTCTCAATCGCAGTCGATCCATCTCTGTAAAGCACTTGAGCAAAGGTTTATCACTTTTACATCCCCAAGCCTCAAGAAATCGGAACCAAATTTGCTTCACCACAACAGCGTATTCTTTCGGGAAATCCAAGTCGTTTATAAGCGTATTCGCTTGGTAATTCAGGACATATTGGACAGCTTGTAAGCATTCTTCCAGCGTTGTGTTTTTTTTCGCTTGTTTTTCGACTTTTTGTGGTTTTTGGTCATGAGATACCCGACGTCTCTTTTTGCTTCGTATCTTTTCGAGTGTTTTGACTTGTTGTGTGGGATCCAGCGTCATATCTTCCATGTCCTGGGTCTCATTGCGACTCTCCTGGAAGGATTGGGTGCCACATAGCTCGCAGACAACTTCTCCGACGTGATTTACACTGAAAAACTCGTCGCCAACAGCTCCGCAATTGACACATTCCAACATTGCTGCTCGATTCCAAGTGTTCTACGGTTAGGTAGCGTTATATAACGTTACGTATCGCTGTCGGTTTGCAAAGGCGAGGTCTAATGTACCACCTTGGAAGCTTGTCAGAAAGCATTAATTATGCAGTCGTGAGTCATGTGAGAAGTGTAGGGCCCTATGGTATCGCTCGTTCGGAGAGTATAGAGGTAGTCTAATGAATATTTAGAAATGCGGTAGGAACAGGTTATCAGATTTGGACGTGTGTAGATACCGCAGTACAGTGTATGTGACCAATACAATTTCCTGAACGTCAGTCCGTACTTTATCATACATACGGCATAGAAAGCCAGTAGAAATTTGTGGGCCACAATTAGCAACGTGGCTGATGATTTGCATACAAAAATCAAGATAAAAATTCTTCTCCTTTACAAAAAATATAGAATCGACTTTTAAACAGAGTAAATACTTTAAACCTGTTTTAAAAATCATTTTACAGCGAGAGCGATTGGAAAATCAGTTGTCTCCATGCATTCGATCACAAAACTGCTGCAGCTACTGCCGTTCTTCTCTCAAATCGTCTTATCCGATGTGTCTGCACCCACCACTCCCATGAAAAAGGACATAAAGAGTGTGTTTAAACTCTATTGCGCCACGCGAGAAACCTGTTCGAATGCGGACTTTGTTTTTTTTAAGAAGAACGTGTACCCAAATATGATGAAAAAAGGTACTAAATTACTTAAAAATAGGACCACCTCCGTTCCCTCATCTCGGAAGGGAGGGTCTACCGATTTGAGTGGTAGCAGCGCCTCACGGGGGAAGGTAGGGAGTGAAAATCCTCTTTCAAACGGAAAATTATCCAATCAGAAGAAGGGTGAGTCCTCAGGAAGAGATAATGAGGAAGAAAGCCCGGTAAATGGCGACTTTAATTCTCTCTCTGGAGAGGACTCTGCATCGACGACGTTGGTTACTGAAGGGAGAACAGGAAGGAATCCATCTACTCTGAACACCTTCGGGAAGGGAGCTTCAAGAGGACAAGCAGGAGAGGAAGAGGAGACAACACTAGCAATTGGACGGCCAGGAACTCAGGGAGGGAAGGGCTCATCTGCTTTAACAACCATCGGGAAAGGAGTATCAGGAGCTCTAGCCGGTGGTAATGGAAGAGAGGAAGGAGAAGGAGGGCACACTATTGCAAATGGGAGGACAAGAGTGTCAGGAGGAGAGACAGAAGCATTTTCGATAGCAAATGGAGCATCCACTGGAGGTCAGGGAGGATCAACCATTGCAAGTCTTGGCCCAGGATCAACAAAAATTGGAAGTGGAGGACAAGGAACCTCAGGAGGAAACTCAGGAGTGTCAGGAGGAGGACAAGAAACCACAGGAGGAGGACAAGAAACCACAGGAGGAGGCCCAGGAGTCATGGAAGGAGGTCGAGGAGCATCATCAGGCAATCAAGGAAGCTTCGGAGGTCAAGGAACGCTAGCAGGAGGCTCAGGAGTTCTAGGAGGGGCTGGTAGCATAGGAGGAGCATCAGGTGGAGCTTCAGGTGGAGGACAAGGAGGAGCTTCAGGTGGAAGACAAGGAGGAGCATTAGGAGGAGGTCAAGGAGGGTTGGCGATTGCTGGTTTTCGTCCAGGCGCCTCAGCACGAGGTCCTGAAGCATCAGGTGGAGCGTCTCGCGTTGCGGGAGGTCGAGGAGGTTCAGGAGGCTCGTCATCCTTATCTTCGAGTGTGACCTTTTTGGCACAAATAAACGCTCCCAAACTCGCTGGTAATGTCGCATTACTCCAAGATAACACGGTGAACATGAAGACAATCGTCCATTCCACTCGGGATAGCGGCAGATCGCTGACCTCAAAGGCTCAGCTTCGAGGTCCTGCAGTGGTGACTGGTCTCGATTCTCCGCAAGGACGTCACCTAGCATCAGATGATCAAGAAACAACGACAATTCTCTTCTGTGACGTTCCCGGGAACGCTCTATGGCGATGGAAGCGCGCCAACACCCGAAATCCGATCGCAAAACCCACTTTGAACGACTCGAAAATCGACAACAGCAACGATATCTGCTCCGACTCCACCATCAGCTTGGAGGTCATCGCCCATCAGGCCGGCTGCTCGCTTCAAAACCACCCGGAGGGATGTCAAGATATCGAGCAATTGGGCTGTGGAGGCATCGCTGTGAATCCCTTAACCAATCGCGCGACAATCGCTCGAACTGGAGGAGGAACACTGGGAACCTTACAGTTTAAGAGGATTGGAGACGTATGTCAAGGTCAAATTGTGGACGTCATCTCCTCCTACAGAGGCCAACCGCTTCAGAATCCGAGCTCCGTCGAGTATACGAGTCGAGGCACTTTGTACTTTACCGACAGCTTTGAGCCGAATGCGCATCGATCACAAAACAGTACACCGACGACGGGCGTCTACGTGCTGGGGAACGGTCCTTCGGCTTCGGTAGAGCTTCTCGACTGTGGAATGGCTCGACCCAACAAATTGGCATTCTCTCCGGATGAGAAGCACATGTATGTGACGAATTCCGAGCCGCAGAATGCGTACATTCAAGTGTTTGATTTGGGTGTGGATGGGTCGATCCAGTCGTCTCGCCTCCTTTTCAATATCTCTGCTCATCCACAAGCAACGACAGGGAACGGATTTGCGGATGGGATCAAGCTCGACGCCGATGGGAACATTTATGTGGTGTGTTATCACTCGATTTTGATCATTTCGCCATCGGGAACGCTTCTGGGAACGCTGACGAGCGATCATGAATTGTACGACCTCACCATCGGCCACAATGCGATCTACGTCACTGGCGAGTATGGAATTTCCGTGTATGAGACAATCGTGGACCCTGCGATTCCGATTCGAAAGACTGTCATTGATTGCTGAGATCGATAGAACGTAATACATTTTCAATTTCTCTCTGTGTTTTTAGCCAAAATCTCGATGGGATCGTCGCCTAGCTCCAGATGAATGTCAGCCTCCACCACGTACGCGATGGCTTCTACCGCTCTGCAAAAGAGAATCAGCTTTTTCCGGCTTGGGATGCATCCTCCGACCTCTGTGCCTCCTTTGCGACTCGACGAGCTTCACGGACAGACAAATCGTCTCGGACCACAATGGTGACGTCTACGAAGGTGCCGAATGCGTTCTCTTTGGTTGGAGCCCAATGTGTGCTCAAATGCGTGATTCCTACGAGCAGGGGCACAGGCTCAAGTGCGTGCCTGACATCTCGCTTGATCTCGCGATACGAAGGCATCCAGGCATCCGGCTGGGTTTTTGGGAGGTCTACAATGCTGATGAGGTACGAAGGACACTGCTAGAGGCTTACTCATTACGTCAATGTGCACTGATAGCTCGGAAATCGAGGGCAGCTGCCGGGTAATATGCGCTCGAAGTCGAGCTGTCACCTTCAGATTGGGTCATTTTTGTAGGCGGATTCGAAGACATACCTGCTGGGCCATCGACACGGAAGCTCGAGCGTGCAGCTGGAAGGCGTTAGAGTCGTCCTGGAAGGCTCAGACACTTACATATACGCGCAAATCCACGAGTGTGTAAGGCCCCATCCTCCGAGCGCGAACGTGCGATACGTGAAGCACATCCTCGACATCCCGAGACTGAAGAGAGTGAGAAGAGCGGGAAGAAACACGTACGAGGTCTCTGACGAGGTTGAGAACATCGTCTTCGACGGTCTTATCGGTGAGCTCGCGGACGCTGAGGATCGGTGAGAGAGCAAATACTTTGTGGGTCGACGTACCTGTCCATCGACACTGAGATTCCTGTCTTGGCGATCATTGCGGCCACGAGGATTCCAGCGGCTACAGAACGCGTCAGAGTCCACATGGAAGCCTTACAGCGTACCTGGATCGAGAAATGGAGCTCCACAGATCGACCCGACGATTCCGCCTGAAGAAGAAATGAGATGGAAAGCCTGGGAAAAAGCCTCATACCCAGCGCGACAATCGACGAGAGAGCGTCTGTCCGGTGATGCCAAGCATTTGCAATCAACACCTACGGCTTTTGTGAGCGCTTATCGACGTGAGGAGCATTTACCTTGCTCCTGATTCGTTTTCCAACGCGAACGGTAGCGCGATACAAAAGCTCTTTGGCAGTGATGGAGACTCCGGCCATCGATGCCGCCAACGCCAATTGTGTCTCCCTCTGGAGCCCAGCGATCGATCCAGAGACGCTGGGCTCCACCCAAAGCGCCTGGAAGCTGTCTATCGCGACTCCAGCGCCACAAAACAATAAGAGCGTTCCCACTGTCAGCGACCCGACCGCTTCATACTTTCCGTATCCTTCAATATCGTCAGAAAAAGACTTTGGGAGCACGTACGCGTACCATATGGATGCTGTATATCGGGTGGACATCGGGCGATGCGGACGGCCCACAACGTGACGAAATCCGAAAGCAGATCGGATAACGAGTGAGCCGCATCGGCCATCAACGCGCTGGAGGGAATTGCGGCTCCTAATGCGCCCTGGAAGCGGCAGTTAGAGTCATTCAAACACACACAGCGCCTACTTTTGACACAGCCATGCTCAGATTGACCCACATGCCCACGCGTGTGATCCGCACGGCTTCCTTCTCCGGTTTGGAGACCGCGACACTCAGCGCTCGAGCCTTTGGAAACGAGCGAAATCGCGACACAAAACGCAGTTTTTGCATTGGAAATGTACTTGAAAAATTAATGGGAGTCTAAGATTGATGGACAGGAGCGTCTTGACTTGGAGGTCGTTGCTTGTGCCGAATGATTTTGCCTCGAGGCGCGATTCTCGGCTTGGAGACGTCCGGTGCATCGGAGCTTGGCTTGGGCTTTTGGAGGTCTCTCTATTGGAACATTTGAAAAGGTGTTTTCAGCTGACAGGGACTCCACAAAACGAAGAATGCATTGTACCTGTGCCTTTCGGGCCACATTGGAGTCCTGTTCTTGACGTCGTTTACGCTTGAGACTACAGAATCCCTCGCGTTTCGCTTTAGCTTGGGCTTGTTCCTCGGGCGTTTTCGATACTACAGAGATAATGAGATGGCGCTGGAGATGGTATAAGCCTACCGAATGCGTGGTAGAGAATGTCGCCCTCGCAGACTTCCCGCTCGACTTTAGTAAGCTTGAGTGTAAGCCTAGGCCCGATTTCCGCGAGTCGAATAGCGCTTTTTGTCTCTTGATTCCCTCGCTCGTGGGTCATGGTGATGTGGGTGGCCTCGTCGACCTCACTCTCTGAGGTAGCTCCTCCCTGTGCGCCTAATATGAAGTCGCTAATGTCGTTCAATTTCGCCAAGTTGGGTATCTTGGCCTTCACGAGGCTTTTGACTGATCTCGACAAGCCCAAAGGATTCGCTCGGATCACATACTGTCGAAACTCGATCAAATTGGCTTCCTTGTCGTAGTTGAATAGCACCACTCGACGACACTCTTGCAGCTTTATAGTCTGAAGATCGATCGGCGGGAAAAGACTTTGAAACATCACATTCAGAAGCTGAATGTGGTCCTCAGCCGACGAGAAGTTGTTCAAAACGACCAAAGGTTTGTGCTTGAGCGCCAGCTATACCCCACGAGGTTGATAATAGGACCGGAGACACATAGAGATGATGCTTACCGATGGATCCACTGGATGACGCTGGAACTCATGCATGTGCCGCATCAGTGTAAAGGCTTCGATTTGGAACGACAAAGTGGGTCCTCGCGGAAGTCGCGCGATCCTGAGATTTGTGTGTTTTTCGGTCGATGTGAACACCATAAAGTGCGTCACGCCCAACGGGGCGCCAACGTGAATGAAATCCTTGAGCGAGTTCTTCCTAGAATTCAGTCAAAATGCTGTCGATGAGAAAAAGAGGTTCTTGCCGATTGTCGCGTAGTTTGTCGGCAGTGTAGGGCGCCATCGTTCTTCTAATGTCCTGTACGAGCGTTTGGATGGCTGGGGGGACCTGAGGAAGCGATTAGTACGGAGAGTGATGATATGTGTAGGAAGTCAACTTTGCCCATTTTGAAGACGAAACTCTTTGGTAATTTATCGGATTCCGCATTGGGATGGTCCAGCACGTGTGTACGTCGCTTCCTCTAAAAGATGGGGCGTCAATTCGTTGCGTGAGACCCACAAACAGCGCGGCAAGTACGCACTCGTCGTCCTCCTTTTTTCGGCATAATTCACTGGTATGCAGTAAGGTATTATACGGTATTACCGGTATCTCTAAAACAGCTTTTATGGCTACAAAAACATGGCGAAAGCATCTCGCGCTGTTGCCGCTCCTTCCACGAATTCAAGCGGGAAAGTCGGGCAACCACAAGCGTACTATCCTTGACTAGCATCCCCTCTCTCAGAATCTGCCTTTGCGTTGCTTGGACAGCATCTGAATGGACCATTTTTTCTGCTCTTTCGACAAGGTCATTGGTGCGATTTCCTGTCCAGCTCGCTTGATGATTTTCGGCATAGTTAGGGAATTGGTCGCGTGCAATGTATTCCAATCGTTTCCCAATGGATTCCGCATCGCCATTTCGTATTCCGCGCGACACGTAAATGGATATGGAACCTCTTTGGCAGTGAATTTGGCCGCTTGTTTGTCTTTCTTCTCGTTAATCAATACATTTGCCAATTTGCTGTCTTTACGCTTGGCCAGAATCTGTTTCTTTGTTTCTTGTACGAGCTTTTCCGCGTGAAGCTGACGGGATTTCTGGCGGGAAGACTCGGGAACACCTTCGCCAGCCCAAGCGCCCCAGCCATTCATTCCGACAAGCTTGGCGACTTCAGCTCCTTTGATGGTTTCCGAGTCTTTGGATGCGATCCGATCTTTCTCACGAGCGATCGTATCGTCTTCTTGAGCGAATGCAAAGGCTCGATGGACCAAATCTTGTTGGGAAGAAGCGATTTTCGATCGTTTCTTTGGCGCTTTGATATTGTCCTTTGGCGGGGTATCGGTTGAGGGCGTAGAAGATTGCATGAATTTGCGCTTTGGAGCAGCTTTGGAGGAGGTTTGAGTCGAGAGAGCGCTTATTGCAGTGGAAATGGCGAAATCTTTGGCGGGTTTCGGGTGTTTCTTTGCTTTTTTCGACTTGTTTTGGGGAGCGAGCCACGGATTCTCTCGATCTGGCTCGGATGCAGGATACGTGGAGACCTCTGGGAGCGATGGTATCTCCTTATTTACAAGCTGGATATCCGTTGATGGAGGCTTGGTCGAGTCGAGATCCACTGGGATCGTCAGAGTGGAGCATGCAGTCATTCCTTTTGTCATTCTCATATTGTCCGAGTCCACTTTTGGCTTGGTCGGAGCCTCTTCCTCCGAGTTGTGGTCGGAATCGTGGGTCTCCTGAAGCTCTAGCAGCAATTTCCCAGCTTCGATTCGGGCGTTTTCACGCTGTTTTTGATGGGCTTTCTGCATGAATTTCATTCCGTGTAATCCCTTCACTTTCTCGCCATCTTTCTCCTCGTTCAAGATCGATTTCGCATCCCTAACCAGCGTCAATGACAGGTCTGCCTCCCCTTCATCCTCTGTGTCTTGATCGCTGTGGATAGTCTCCATTTTGTTGCGTAGATCCTGCCCGCGCTGCAATTGCTCAGCGATGGCGGAACGTGTTTCTTGGTCAGCGAGCACACCTCTTTTCAAATGATGTTTGACCCATTTTGAAGTGTTTGTGTGCTTGAGGGTCATCCGCTCTTCGGCACGTTTCTCGACCATTTCTTGCTCGTTGGTCTCCGTGGAGCTCTTCTTTCCGTCTTGTTTGTTTCTGATTTTGTGGTACAATTTGCTTTTGATCTTTTTGATGCGTTTTTGCTTTTGTTCTTCGTAGAAAAGAAGCGAGCGCATTTTGGATAATTCTTTCTGACGCTTGATGACCTCTTCCTTGGACACTTGATTGTGAGCCAATGTGGCCTCTTCCTGCTGCATGATACTTTTATCGTCCATTCCGCCCGATTGAAGAAGCTTTTGGACCTGGAGTTCCATGTTTGTTTGAGGCTTAAAGTTGGTAGCAAGCATCGCTGGAGTCATTTTCGCCGTTTCCGGTGCTTGTGCGCGCAGATCGAGCGTTTGTTTCTCACGATTGGCTTTCACCAGCGGCTGGAAGACATCCAAGTCCTTCTTTTTCGATTTGTATGCGATTTTACGGACCTCACGATCGAGGACAACCGAGCTCTCCAACGGTTTGACTAGGTCTTTGGAGCTCTCATCGGTTGCCAATGCAGCTCTGACTTGCTTCTGGATCTTGTTCAGGTGAAGATGAGCGGTACCTTGGGGCTCCTGAGCCTCCTCAACGTCTTTTGCCTCGCTTTGTATCGATTTGGATGGCGCTCCAAGCAGCGATTCCAATGTGAGTTCGTCTTCTTTACGGGAAATTATGCCTTTGGCAAACATGGAAGACGGTGCGGGCGTGCTCTCGTGGATCTCTTCTCTCGCTTTTGGCTTTTTTTCAGGGTGCAAGTGGTCCACCAGCGCACGAAGCTTTTGTTGTTTTCCTTCTACATCGGAATCCTCGGAAAGATCGGCGTTTGTGGTGGTCAGGCGAGGCGCTGGAGCGTTGTCGAGGAGATCAGAGAGTAGCTCACCGGGTTCCGGGTCGGAATCGTTCTCTGGAGCGCTTTTAGAGAAGAAGGAGCCGTATAATATTTCATCCTCCGAGTTAAAAGCTTCGTTTTCGTCCAATTCGGAGTCATTTCCACCGGAATTTTGGGTCTCATTCTCTCCGAACGCTTCATTGTCTACTCTGGCATGAAGTTTTCTCACAGCTTGTTCATTTTCCTCCTCAGCATCCGAATAAACATCTTGGGTGCTGGCATTTCGAGCTCGGCGCTTTGAGCGAGTCATTTTGACGTGAGCGGATAGGTCGAAAACAGCTTTTATTTAGGCCAATCATATACTTTATTGTGAGTAACATTATTTGGTAATGCTACAAGTAGCGCTTTATGGGATCACTTTGCGCGCTTCTTTCGCGTCCCTGGGAACATGACGGACCATAATACGTTAAGAATATTGTAGAAGACACTTCTGTTAGTGGAATTGCCCATTGCCGGCTTGATTGGGGGGTCATACACTAGCAAAAAGTTCCCATAAAGAGATCCAGTATCATTCGGGTTGGGATGGTTCTCTTGGTTTTCTCGTGCCACGCGGTGTGTTTGATACTCTATAGAGGTCTGTGCAGTTGCGATAAGATACGAGTGCCAAAGTATCAGTACGGAGACCGCTGTTGCAATAAAAACGCTACTCATAAATACAAATTGACAAAGCTTTCTCGACAGAATGGTAGCGTCGAAAGAGATATCGGAGAGTGGATACTGAACGGTAGAAAAAGGAGTGAATCGCTCAAACTACAATACTGCAGCACGGACATTTGCAAACGGAACGAATGCGAGATCATACGAGAGATTCGCTCCATAAATGCATCCAATGTCGACCCACAACAATAAGCTGACAAAATACTTGACATTGTATGAGCCTTCTAATAAGATGGGTTTGTAAGGCTTACGCGATAGTTGTGGAATCCGATGCAATTATCGATCCAAGGACAATGGTGATCCATGGAATCGATGCATTGGCGACATATGCTGCAGTGATGAGCGCGCTTTGGCCTCCATAGTTTGCATTGGACGCAGTATGAACGCTTTTCCTCATCACTTCCGCGCTCGATATCGCCGAATCCAAGGCAATCGTATGTACCTTTCGACGCTTGATTACTGCGCGATAATCTTCCCTAGAAATGATTTAGACCAATCATAACAGACTAAAATTGCGTACCGGATCGGTGCTTATGCAAAGAGCATAATTGAGATATATATTAAAAACAAGGAAGCTTTCGATCGATGCTAGAAGGAAAGCCTAAAGTTGAGAGTGAGCCGTCACAAGCTTGTTCAAGTTTTGCTCGCAAACACTGTACTTCCGGAAGAGAGCGCGATATAAGCGGCAGTACTGCGTACAATAGAGCTCCAGAAATTGCAAAAATCAGTGCTGTACACAAAATTTCGAGTAAATCTCCGAAATTAATGCCATTTAAAGCACCGACTTATTCCGAAGAGGACAAGTAATCGACCAGAGTGTAGCAGAAGTTTGTGCAATAGATCTAGCGCCACGTCGGCAGACAATAGCGCCACGATGGTAGACAAAGCTTTGCTCCAAAGGACGAGCCGCATTTCGATTGAATCATTCAATGTGGTGCACATAATAGAATTGATGTTTTACTCTAAGTAATAGCCTTACGCTAGCCTAATTACAAATACATCCGCGTATACCATAGCCGTTCGTGTATACTATAATTGTGCGATATACCGAGGTGTCATGGAATCTGAGTCAAACACAATCGTTCCTGAAAAAGTAAAGACGAACGAGAAAGTCAAAGAATCGGAAGATTCTACCTTTCGTCGACCGTATTGCAAGTGGTTTCTGGATCGAGCATTCTACTGTGTCTGTACGTAACTCCATCCTCTCCAATTTCAGCGTCTGATTCTGATTCTGATTTCAAGCGCCAATGAATCAGCTCACGCAATATTATCGACACGGAAAATTGGATTCATGCGATGGAAACTGGAGTAATATCTATCAATGCTTTCGCTCTTCGCTCATGGAAGTAGAGCGCGCCAAGGTTTTCTCGCTCGCAGTCTTTGTCTCAAATCGCATTCATTCGTCTTGTAGGAGTACCTTGAGATGACCGATATCGATCCTAATAAACCTCAGCACACCGCAGACGTATGGGAATTGAAAGGAAGACCAGGATGGGATTGAAATATACAAAATAGATTACATAAGCCTAGTGCTTGAATCTTGAGCCTTCCCCCTTGGTTCTCGTCACTCCTGCTGAGATTTCATGGCCATTATATCTTGGACAAGCGCATCCAACTCATCATCGTTGAGGTCGAAATTCGGATTCTCTACCTGCCGATGTATTCGGTCACAGTCAACGGTACGCGATAGAAGCTCAAGCTCATCTTCTAGATCTTTTGAGATTGACTGGAATTGGGACGTAGAGTTCGCAGACAAGTCGGAATGTGTCCTCTTCATTCTCGTATCGAGCGATAGTAATGTGGTGACATCCCCTGTTGCTTCGTATGTTTCAAATGCCGATAAAAGACTCGAGTTATCCGACGTCAAAAGCAGTAATTTCAGTGAATCCTTCTGCTCAGGCCTACAATCAAATTTCTCAGAGCAGAGAACATAAGAGAGCGCGAAAAATCATGCGTACGAGATGACACCAGTTGCGGCTAATTTGTTAATTAGCCAAAACTTGGAAGAGATGGAGCGGTTCCGCTTCTTCTGCAAGCTTGCGTGCAGGAGTTCATCCGCTGGAGGGATATATGCGATAGATTCGGATGCATTCTCTATGGTGTGACTCTCTTTTGTCCATTCAGGTGGATATTGGGCCTCATTTTTCTCTGTAGAGTCCAGCGGATCCTGGAAATTTGCATGGGAACCGAATTTGATGTTTGGATTGACACATAATCCGATGATCGATAGAAGATCACCATCTCGAATGGATCGATCCAAGTGCTTCTTCCTGATCTTTAGAGCATATATTGAAAAAATCCGAGTAGAAATTGTCAAGGTTACATACCACAACGCCTTTTTCGGTCTTGGATTTGGTCGGATGAAGTAGAAGTTTACAGTTCTGATACTGGTCGGGATGTGGCAGCTCATCGGCATCTGTAATTACCTGGTAAATCTCGTTGATCACATCATTCCATTTTAGCGGTCGGCGCAAGCAGACAAGCAAAATTGACCCCGCATGAATAGGATGGATCACCAAGACTCGGATAACAGTTTCCATAGCGGACACAAAACAGAAGCACCTTGTATCACTTTAATTGAAGGCTCCTAGAATGTCCGACTGGAATGGTGAGAATCTACTATTTGACTCATCTCCGCGAGGTGAAATGGAGGCTTGTGGGGCCTGATAGCCGCTTCAACCTGCCTCTGATTCATTCTGAATTAGGAAAACATCTACCTATGCTTCTAGTCAGACTTGTGGGTGCTCATATGCGCTAGATTAGTGCGGAAAGCACGGCTGCAATTTCGCGCACCTACCTCGAGATTATTAACGACACATGACGCCTTTTTATTATAGTTTGGAAAGCATCCTGACAATTTCTTCATGAATTGTCTCATCTTCCTCAGTCTCGATTGGTACTGTCAGAGCTTTCTCAGCCCATTCTTTAGCTTTGATGCGGTCATTTTGCTTCAGGTACACTTGAGCAATCAAAAACGCATTCTTTTTCCATGTCCCTGGAGCAATTTTCTCGCACTTTAACAGATACTGAAGAGCTTCGTGGTACGAAGATGTTGGTGGAGTGCCAAATAATACGGCAGCTGCTTTACGTTCCAGCCAAGACAAATCTGTAATCGCCATGCACCCTACAAAGACATCAGTGCCACCTCGACATCGCTTATCTGCTTACATCTTCCCAAGAGATGATACGTTGTAGATCGATTCGGATCAAGCTGTAGGGATTTCTCCCAATGCTGCTTGATTTTATACGAGTTGGCGATCGAGGACTTGGAGCCTTCATAATCTCCGACAGAAGATAGGATGATACCGTACCTTGCAAATGAAAGTAAGCTACCAGTTATCTGCTAAATAACTGAAATATACCAGTTATGAACTTGTGGATTGTCTTCTGCGAGTTGAACGGCTTTTTCGATGATTCCTTTCGCAAAGTATAAAAGCTCTTTACGCTCTTCGGATGTGGTCGCTTTCAGATTTGCGACATCATATGATGCACGGGAAAGCCTCCATGCAATCCCGATATCCTCCGGATGCTTTTGATTCTCCGTTCGTAAGAATTGGAGCAAGTCGTATCGACTAAAGGTTTTGTCATTATACATTTCTTCCGCTTCAATGGATACCGCGGATTCGATTGGGAGGCCTGAAGCGCATGCAACAGTGCCCATCAAAACCCCTGCGGGAATCGTCGAGTACATTTTCACACGCCACGCATCAGATCGGCTTTTAGCGAGATTAAACAGTCGATTGCTGCGCGAGAATGCTCTCCAATAACGCGGAATCGCATATTTTGACACATTCAGAGACCCTATGCGTCAAAAAACGTTCATCATCAATCAGATCACAAGGAAACGACACAATTATCGAACGTGTGAGAAGTGAAAACATAATCTGAAAATGTTACGCGACAATAAAGTCCGATTGGTGATAAATAACAGCAAGCGCCCAGCCAGCCGGACTTATAATCGTAGCAATCTATCGAGCAATCCCACAGCCGGGTCGCGAGAATGAGAGGCAACATTAACAAAACGCATATCCCACCACACAAGCTACCACCACCATCCCACACACCTTCCGCTTTGTAGCAAAATGAGAGAACAATCGCATCCTTTGAAGCTTTCATTCCCAATACCCGATAATTGTGAGATACGGTACGCGCGTACTATGATCAAACAGCGGACACTTGTATCCTGGTCGCCTCATGAGCCATCTGTCTTCGCCGTTGGAGATGACAATATCCGAATCTGCGAAACAGAGACCGCCCTAACTGCCTCCACTTCCGTCAGTGACAGTCATATCGCATTCATTCCCGAAAGAGATGTAATTTCCGATGAATTTGTTATGAAATCTTCGCCTGCGAATTCTTCTCCTGTCAAAACAACGCAACGAAATCGATCGTTTCGACTTTTGAAACTTAACGCGCAAGTAAATCACGTCAAGTGCCTCGAATGGTACCCTGTAGCCCTCAAACCGATGCTTATTGCGGCAGGATTAAGCGCCGGGAAAATCGTTTTGAACGATTTTCAAGGACCACAGGTACAAACACTCTGCGAATTCAGCCCGAAATACGCGAGACCGTGCAACTCGATTGCATGGAACCCGCTGGTACCGCATCAGATCGTTGGAGGATTCGATAAAGTACGTGGAGATTTCTGTACGCTTGTTTGGGATTTGCATCGAAATGGGGATCTGATGGCCAATTTCGATACCTCAGCGTCGATGGAGCCGAATCGTTTGTCTTTTTTGCGATTGGACTCGAACAAATCGAACTCTAGCACCCTGGTACCAGGTCTGCGCGCCAACGGCGATCTCGGAGGCGCTAACGCATCGTCCAATTTGGCTGGAACAAGCACCAATTCGATCGGATTGAGTGTGAATAATTTTCCATCCATAAAAAAACTGAGTACTTTTGGTATTGAAAGCAGTAATCGATCGGGTGACGCGATCGATTTCAATAAGCCGAGCTATGAGCTGGCCAATTCCGAAGCAACAGTAGCTGTATCGTGGGTACCTATGGAGCCTTCTCTCTTGGTCACAGGCACCGGATTCAAATGGCTTCGACTGTACGATCTTCGGATGCAGACGCATATGGCTCCTTTGAGTGTTGTAGCTCATACAAAAGCGGTATTTGGTGTTACATTTGATCCTCAACGGCCTCATTTATTAGCGACGTACTCGGACGGCATGCAGGAGTGCATCAAAGTGTGGGACATTCGTCGAATCGATGCATCCACCAGCCCTCTGGCCTCCATCCAGCCATCCAGTCGCAATATCTCTCATATCGTGTGGTGTCCAGCTCGAGCTTGTACGCTTGTGAGCTCTTCTTCCGATGAGAAATACATTTCGTTCTGGGACATCAATGGCTCACCGGTAGCGGATCCACTGGTACCGAATTCAGAGAAAGCGATAAATGATACGATTCAGGTGCTCAAGAAGCCTTTCAAACGCCGGTACACTTCGAAACCTGTGGCCTCTTTCTCGTGGCAAAAGTCTCAACGAACGACCTCTGAAGCTTCTTCGACCGATCTGTCGATCGCTGCGTTTCCAGATCGTATTCTGGTCGCATCCGTGTCTGGAGAAATCGATTACATCGCGGTTCAGGACAGCATGCCACTCACACTATCTCCACTCAATACGCTCGCGTTCAGTTCGGGTCAAGTTCTTTTCGGAGATTCCTTGCTAGAAGCGGATTTTCACAAGCCTAACAGCACGATGGCGTCTCAGGATGTGTCTGAAGAGATGTACCGGATGGCAAAACAAGGCTATTCGACAGCGATTGGGAAGAATTTGGAGCTTTTGAAGGCTCATTTTAACAGCGCAAAGTCGAGATTTGCCTCGAGACAATATTTCCGAAGCTCGAGAGAGCGATATCAGGAGCTTGGAAATGTTTGGAGATGGATCCAGCAAATTGAGATGTTGAGAAACGATCAAGTTGCCCGGCTTTCCGAGCCCGAAGACAGTGCACAAGCACAAGCGACTCGGAGAATGCAGTGGCCCATCAATCCGAACATTCTCGAACAAGTTGGCGTTAGGAACTTGCTGAATGTCAAAGCGGAGACATTTGTATTGGGCACCGCAACTTTTATGAGTTCCGAATTCACACTGCCTGGAAGCACTCTACTTGTGGATCCTGTGCTTGGATGCTCTTATTACGAAGCATTGGGCCGAAAATTGGCTTTATTAGCGTGTCATTGGGAGCCAGAAATGAGTTTTGCATCGGCCAAGGACTCGAACGAATCTGGTCTTACTGGGAACTGGGCTCTTCCCAGCATACTCACAACTCACGAATCTGGTGATACGCTGTCTGATCAAGCTCACTCGTTCAGAAGCTCTACGAAATTCGAATCGGAAGCAGAGTCCTCCCGGGCCGCTGCTATTGCCGCATTCCACGGAGATCTGCAAAGCAGCATTTCATTCCTTCAGAAAGCCGCGTTATCGAGCAGCCAGCAAGCTCCCGAGTCAGAGGAACGACACGCTTACCCAGTCTACTCGTCGGATATCTATCAGCTGGTAGCAATGGCAGTCGCTGGGTACTCCTCCGACAGCACTTTATCGAAAAAGCCCAACACCCAAGCTTCGTTGTGGATGAATATGTGCCAGCAACTCTTGAAACGAAATGAGATCTCTTCGTCCGTTCGACCGCGTTATCTGCATGCGCTGTTGACGTTTCTATGCGCTTGCTCGGTGAATCTCTCCTCGAGGAATCAGAATCGAGGGTCCATGTCTTCTTCAGGTCAACGTCAAGGAAGCTCCCTGAGTCAGCGGAGGCGTTCTTGGGGGAGCACAGAGGGCTTTCTGAATGCGAATTTGAAAGGCGATGGGAACGAGAGCTCAATCACTTCGTTTGTTTCGATTTTGAACGACACGACATTGTTTTTGAGTGATCGTATGGCCTTTGCGTGCCGCTTTTTGCCCGCAGAAGAGCTCGGGGCCTTTATCAAATACATTGAAACAGAGTACACGCGCAAAGGATTTCTCGAGGGTCTCATTGTCACCGGGCTCGACTCAAAAGGACTGGAATTGATGCAGACGTACCTGGACAGAACCAGCGATATCCAGACTGTGGCTTTGATTGCAGCGCGCTTACCTGCAAAGTACAATTTCTCGCGAGTACTGAGTCAATGGATCGCCCAGTATCAAGATCTCCTGAACCACCTGCGTTTATTCCATGAGCGAGCCCGATTCGATGTCGGTCGGTCTCAACTACAGGCTTATATGAATGGAGTGTCCAGCCTGCTGCACGATTCCTCAGCTCAAATGACCTTGGATCCATCTTCAGCCACTTTGCCTCCGCATCTCTATGTGCGCTGCAATTATTGCAATGCATCGCTGTCTCTTGCGAGCTTGCTTCGGCTTGGTGGATCACATTCATCCTGGCTTAACCGTGCAAAACCCAAGTTATCGTGCTGTCCGAGTTGTCGAAAGCCTCTTCCACGATGTACTTTGTGCCTTTTGCCATTTGGGTGTCTGAATCCGTACTTTGAACTGGCACGTCGACGATCCAAACAACTTGCAGAGAATGTCAATTGCGTCGTCACGCACTCTCTGGCATCCAGCGGGATGCCACAAGAGCCATCGGCTGGGTCGGCTACTCAAGGCGCATCTAATATTGTGGGGCAGAGCGTCATTCCGGAGTCCGACCTGGCAAGCAAAAGTGGAGAAAATATGGCTCAATTGTCGAGTATCCCCTTTGTCGAGTGGTTTACGTGGTGTCAAACGTGCAAGCATGGCGGGCATTCGCATCATCTCGCAGACTGGTTTGAAAATCACGCGATCTGCCCCGTTACAGACTGTAAATGTCAGTGTAGAGAGCTAGATCAGCCGCTTCTTTCATCCAGCACGGACGATCTCAAGTCAGAACCAGATCACAATAGCGTCTCAGGGACTCCAAACCCAGCAAAGCCTTATACTGCCCGAGGAGAAAAACAGAAATCGGTCGCTGGAATCGTCCAAACTCTATCTCCTGAATCAGCAGACACGACTTCAAGTCGCTTTTACAATGGAGAGCTGCCTCGTTATCCTCAATCACACAATCCACCGCGGAAAAGTACACAGGACGAACGCACATCAGCGACCTTTTCAACTTTCCAGCCAAAGACCGGCGGCCCGCAACAAACTACAATGAATGCAATTCCAGGGATGCGGATGAGCATGAAACGGACAGCGTCCCATTACGTTCCCTCCGAGTCACAGACTAATTTTCAAGACGCTGTGCTGAATTCCAGTCAGTCTACGCATCGTTTGTCAGCACTCAGTCTGAATGAAGTCACGTCTCGAGAAGGACGGTCCGGCTAGTAACATGAGAAAAGCATTCAATTTTTTCTGTTATAATGAACAAAATTTTGCTGTAATCCAAGCGTTGAAGCCCGTTGGCAAACATCTTCAAAGACCTCGTGTTCTGATGTCCCCAGTAATCGTATTGCTTTATCCCGAACCATTTGCTCTGAAGTGAACCCGAAAACGAATTCTGGCTTGGTGGTTTTCTTCCGCCTATTCATTCCCGTGAGTTTGCGGAGCTCTTTCTCTCGGAATATATCGAGATCGCAAACGCCGAGTTTCTTCATTCCTTTCTCCTTTTCTAAAAACTCGATATCCACACCGAGACGACCCAAAGCACGAGCATTGGAGTTGCTGGCTCCGGAAGCTCGAAGGAGAGTCATTTTAGTCGGTTTGACTTGGATCACGCGATGAGGGGCATTGAATGAAAGCGTTTGCGATACATTGGAAGCTGTGTTGGTCATTGTTTCAGCCATTTCGTGAATTTCAGCACTTTTCTTCCGTTATAAAATGTGCGAATTGCTCATCAGTGCATTATTATCTTATCGCTAGGACGTCGTTACATCCATAAATAGCGCGATATCCCGCCGAGGATTCAAAGAGGGATAGACTATCAGCCTATCAGGGATTGCATTCTCTTCCTTTTAGGTGATAAAAATATGAGCGGATATTTAAACAGTACAAGAATCCTATGCAACACATGCACGCACACATTGACCTGCTGTCTACGTGGATTATTGCATTAACACAGCAGCTTCTGTGGAAACAGTTTGGTCATACCACGACAGGAGATTGACGCAAACACATTGCAAGACATATAGGAGCATAGGGGAGCTTTCACTAATTCTTTTGAGAGGCAAGCACATGCTTAGAAAGTCTGGGATTTATCAAGGAAATTGATGATATCTAACGGTGCTACCGCTTTTGATGAATATAAAAGGAATCATATGCGAGCACGCGATAACGATGAGGTTTGGAAGCATCGTCTCTATTTGATTTAAGAAAGGCGCAACTAGCAATGTGAAAAGCGCTTTTAGTTTTTCTTACAGTATAAGTGGATATCTCTCCCCAAGTTGCTACATATCTGAAATATATGAAGATGTCATGGAGGCAGAAATGGAATGTCATTTTGGAAAGCTGTTGGATGAAAGAGCTGTTTTGATAACGTTGAGGCAACTATGTAAACTCCAGTGAAGTTTATACTGAAAGAATGGATACTTATCACGTTAGTATCATGATGCTGTCACGAAAGGATCTTTAAAGCTGATTTACGAACACCCTTTTCTGGCTAAATTTATGAAGTCGCTCGCCAAGATTGAGCGCTGACCACAACACAATCTACTACTTAATATCGAAAACAAATTCCTCGTCAAAATCTCTGCAAGTCATGTGTACATTGCGTTCATGATTCGTCTTTAAGCTCTTCATCGTTATGATCCTATTGAGACTATCAGGGCTGAATGAGTGAGATAAATTACAAATACATTTTCTCTTTTCAACGTGACAACACTATTTCCGCAGCACGGTCATGACTCCTGATGGTGGTCAAGAAGCATCGGAACATTTCTTTCTGAGCGACTTCGCCAGGTAAATACGATGTTCTTCTCTTTGTTTTCGGAGAATCGTAGTCGTTATCACTCAACTAACCAATTCCTTTGTGTTACTTTTAGTTCATTTCCAGAAGTTTAGGATGTTTACGAGCATCTTCGAGCTTGTCAAGGCGGCCCTGACGACATTACGGATGGGCTGCAGCTTATGGAGGAGGTTGTGAACGTTTCCGTTCCTTCGTAGGATGAAGAAGGTTCCGTGGTGGAGGAGGTGGAGGAAGTGGTGGTGAAACGTGTTCCAGCAGTGGAGGTGGTGGAGGAAGCGGAGCTGGAGTTGAAACGTGTTGCGTTGGTGGCGGTCGAGGTGGAAGTGGTGGAGGTGAAACGTGTTGCGTTGGTAGCGGTGGAAGCGGAGAAGGTGGAAGTGGAGGAGGTGACTGAGAAAGGTTCGGTGGTGGAGGAATTTGAACGTGTTTTCATCGAGGAAGAGGCGGAGGATTTAGCAAGCGTTTCGGTGGAGGCGGAGGATGTGGAAAGTGTTTCGGTGGAAGCGGAGGATGTGGCAAGCGTTTCTGTGGAGGCGAAGGATTTGAAAAGCGGTTCGGTAAAGGAAAGGGACGAGAATGGTTCGGTCGTTGCTATTGACGCGCCACCGATGAAGGAGGGGGAAAATGGCTCTGTTGTCGCTTCGTACTGGCAAAAACTCGAATGCAGGGTCCCTATATCGTATGGACTACCTGTCAAAGTGCGTAAGAATCATGGAATTCTCAGCAACAATTCTGGACTGGCGAAGAAAAAAGGCAACATTACCGATACCGACTCCAACAAAAGCGAATACGACGGAATAATTCTCAGCCAGCTGGCTTATTATGGCCGCGGTTTTGCGCATATTTATCATCGGAACAGAAGATATCGTCTTGTATCGTGAATTGCAAGTCTGCCAGCATATGGCTAGGCCGTGTTAGGATAGCTTCAAGCAGTGAGCATTCAAGTAAAAGTCATGATAATATAATCATTTGTCTGCTTATCCTTCCTTCCTTTATCTAATTCGTCTTTAATGATGTTTCCTTACTGATTTCTGTCTATCCAATGCGCTATTAGAACACTTCGTTCGTTCCTTAGATATCCAGCAAAAGTAGCAAAGCCACCATGACATCTACAATAGAACCGACCCTATTCCCGTTACCATGCAACGTTGCAAGAGGAGAAGCGCACCGGAACAAGTTGTCGGCTTTGTGTCTTTCAAGGAGATAACGGGTTCGTTTGCTGAAATGAAGCATCACGTTTATTAAAACCAAAATTGTCTTATTGTGTCAGCTAGTGCCTGGCGTCTTGCTTTGACTTAGGACGCCTCGCTCGGCACATCTTTTACTTTCTTTTCAGATTCGTTTGTCGCAGTTGTTTTACCTTTTTTCACAACGGGAATGATGTTGACAGATGTCTTCTCTGGAGCGGAGACCACAGTACCGATAGTTGGTGCATTCGATGAGCTTTGAAAGCCGATTGTTGTCGTTCCGATCGGCTTCTCTGTATCGGTGTCGAGATCCCAGCCAAATCCCTCGCGAATTCCGTCCACTTTTTCCTTCAACTCTACATATATATCGACGTGTTCTAGCAGCTTCATTTCATCAGCTGAGGACTCTGTACTTGAAAGCGCCAAAAAGTCTTGTCTAACATTAGCCATCGAGTGTTTGATAAAGAGGAGTTCCAAGTCGGGATCTCGGCGTTGCTTTCGCTTTCCTTTTCCAAGAGCATTTGGCTGATCCTTCATGCCAGTTCCATCCGTGTTGTAAGCTGGAATGCGTTCCTTGATGAAGGATGTGATTGTCGGAGAGCATTTTTCCGCAAGCCGATGTATGTTTTCAGCCATAACGCGACCTGCCAATACGTAGTACTTAAGACCTTCTTCCTCCAGCCTTTGACGGCTGACCGAGCTTTCCACATTGACTGGATCCTTTGCATCCACATCTTGCTCAACCGGTGCTTCATCGGTACAACCTTGGTCCAAGTTTATCTGCGGTTGAGAGGGGTCTTGATAAATACACGAGATCGCAAGACAGCAATACAAATCAGCAAGCGGTGTTGTATCAGACTCACGAGTGATCTTGAGTATCTTTTTGTTCAGGACCAGGCTGTTCTCGTAATCCTGCTTCGCGCGCGTAAAGTTTTCCGATTCCATACTCAGATCCCCAAGACGCATGTATACTCGAGCCAGCTCTTTTTCGATTGAAAGATCCTCTGGATGACGAGTGTATATCACACGAGCGACCTCGAGCATTTCCCATGCAAGCTCCAAATCATCCTTGACTACATTCTCTTCAATGGGATTGTCGTCCGATTCGTTTCTGAATTGACTCGATTTTTCTTCTTGTCCGTGATCTGTACCCTTATCCGAATGCTTCTCGGAGCCATCCAATACGTTGCCAAATACATTTGCTGTGCCCTGCGTCGTCTATTAATGCGTGATCGTGTACAGCTAGAATCAGGAGTGCATACCTCTACCAGCGATAATAAGGCGTTCCCGTACTCGTAGTAGATCGGCGCCAATTCCAACGCCTCTGAAGTCTTTTTGAGCTCAACTCTACAAAATTCGAGCCATCAGTTTCGATGTGGTGTATGCAGCTTCCTTTACTTCGTTTTAAGCAGATCCTCAAATATCGTCACTGCAGCTTCGTAATCATGCTCTTTCAACAGACATAATCCGCGCTGAAAACGCGGATCTTGCTTCGCTGCCTCAACAATAATATTAGTCCGAGACCCTTTTTCACCTTCTTTCATGAGAATCGCGTCTAAAGTGCGGAATACGGTACTGGGTCACGATGACAAGAATGCAAGCTCAAGAACTTCTTTTTATATTAACGACGACATTTATTGGCTACCGGCAATCAATACAAAAGCCTATCTTTGGAATCTCTAGAATCAGATGATGCATGGTGCGTCCAGTATATGGGGTTCGGAGCCGTCGGGGCAAAAGGTGATGTAGATGATTGCATACGCGGAAACAGCATGTGTGGACTTATCTTCAGAGGGATACTTGTAGAAAACTGGGCATTCGGAATCTAGGCATTCAAGATGCATAAATTCGTTTTTGCCTATTGATGTAGCAGTGATCGACATTCCAACGTTGAAGGATGTCTTCCCACCGCATTCGGGAAGGCTTTTACAATGTGGTGTTGTCAGGTTGGTACTTATAATACTGCCGTCGTAATAGATGGGCATATTTGATGAAGTTGTGGAGAATTCAAAAACTAAACGAGTGATTATTAGCTGTAAACTAAGGATAGAAAGAACAAGAGACGTACGTGTAGCTTCGAGATCCTTATTAGCGCGTAAGTTTCCGCTTTGGAATTCAGTTAAATCATATTGAAAAATATCATTCGGTGCCATAGTCTGCATGATCAAATCATCAATATGGTGGAACCGACCAAATAACTCCAGTGATGCCGTGCAATTGTTTAAGAATCTCAATTGTCCTGGAGATGTACCATAAGAAAAGTCTATACCGGATACACCATTAAGTAGACCCACAATCCCTAGCTCCTTGACTCTGGAAATCATCTTTGATTATGATGATATCTACGCAGGCCGCAAACAATTACTCTATGCTTCCGAGCCTTTCCATCTGTAGTAGAAAAACTCAGCCGCAAGTTTTCACGCGTAAGGGAACAATATATTTTGCTGTATACAATCACTCAAATTGACCAGATGTTCACAAAAGCTGAGCTCGCGCTCTCTGTAGAAACCGTATCCGTACATAGAGGCGATACAGGCCCAGAAAGTCACTTGGATGTGAGATTGCATACAAAAACTAAAAGAAACGACCCTATACCAGGATGAGCACGCTGATCCAGCTGAAGGCTGCAAATGACAGCCGCTTAACGGTAACGTGCTGCGAAAATATCAGCGCAATTAAAGCCTCCTACTCTCTTATACATAAGGTGTGCAGGAGGAAAAGAAAACAATCGAACGCAGGCGCAATATTCTGATTCTTATCGCGCAATTCTGCAGGGAATATGGCTATCTCCAAACAGCTGAGAAATTACAGCAGGAAGGCGGGCTTGCGTTCTCCAAGTTTGATGTGGTCGAGAATATCGACCTGATGAGAATTGTGCAGGTGAATGCGAGCGAATTGAGCAAGAATGGACGCAAATTTTTATATATCTCGTAGGAATTTGAAGAATATGAAGAGATAAAGTTTGGAAGACGACCAAAGTTAGTTCGAAGACGAATCTCAGAAGAACAAGACAAATGCAAATCGCTTGCTAGTAAACGTGCAGCACGAATCAAGTATTCGTCCCCACAAATTGCGCCTGAAGCGCAGGTGGAGAACAGCGTAGCCTTCAAATTGCTGCATCAGATGAATAGTACCAAACTGCATAACGTGACCGAGCTTTCGACGGGGGTGAAAAATGAGAATGCGGATCTAGAGCTAGTCGGTCAGAAGCCCACCAAACAAAAGGTGCATTCTGTGGATAAAAGCAATGCGGAAGTAGAAGATAGCGTGGAGGATCGTCTACTGAAACCTTTGCCGGTGCTTCTGCATGACTCAGACTTGAGGCCACTGGCGGAGACGATTTCACGAGAAATCTTTCAGCAAAATCCCAATGTGAAATGGAACGATGTGATCGGACTGGAAGAGACAAAGCGGTTGCTGAAAGAAGCGGTGGTGATGCCCTTACGATATCCTCAAATCTTCAAAGGCTTGTTGTCCCCGTGGAGCGGAATTTTGTTGTACGGGCCGCCGGGAAACGGAAAGACAATGTTGGCGAAAGCTGTGGCAACAGAATGTAAAACAACGTTTTTCAACATATCAGCCTCCTCTATTGTGAGCAAATACCGCGGAGATTCAGAAAAGTTGATTCGGATACTATTTGAGCTCGCGCGATATCACGCGCCCTCAACCATTTTTCTGGATGAAGTGGACTCGATTATGGGTCAGCGAGATTCGAGCGGCTCAGGAGGTCAAGAGCACGAGGCTAGTCGACGCATGAAAACAGAGCTATTAATTCAGATGGATGGGCTTTCCAAGGGCAGTGAGGTCGTATTTGTGCTGACTGCAAGTAACCTGCCCTGGGAATTAGACATGGCGATGTTACGTCGTCTTGAGAAGCGTGTGCTGGTTGATGTTCCATCGGCTGAGGCAAGACGAGCTCATCTCGAGTCGTTACTGAAGCCTTACGTGCCCACCACATTCGACTTTGAAAGAGGTGTCAGTAAGACAGAAGGGTACTCTGGTGCTGATCTCAAGCTAGTGGCCAAAGAAGCTTGCATGGCTCCAGTCAGACGGCTCTTAAAGAAACTGGAAGAGGCTGAATGCGATGCGACTCAACCGAACGCCTTTGAACAAGCGCACGCATCATGGCAAGATATCGTAGGTTTCGTCGAGCCAGAAGATCTTACTCAAGCATTAGAGAAATCCAAACCATCGACACAACATTTTGTGAAAAAATATCAACATTGGCAAGCGAAATTCGGCTCCATCTAAACGAAAATATAAGTCGATTGCTTCGTTGACTCTTGTTCAGTACTTTCTATCGTCAAAGGGGAGCATTTTCACGTGGAGACACTGTTCAATGGATTCGTCTGCTTCACACCACGAGCATTGATGGACGCTTGCTTGATCAATCCATCTTCAAATACACTCCCAGACATTGATGACTTTGTCAATGCCTCCAGAGATGAGTAACGGGAGTGTTGGGTGGATATCCAAGCAAGTGACAAAATGAGTGTGCGCATCCAACAATGTTCTCACACAACGGCCAGTCTACATTTCCAATGAGATTCAATCGACCAGCGATTAACTGACTTACCTCTATGTCGAAAACGCGCACACTTTTATCTTCCGCAGCGCTGATGACGTACTTGCCACTTGGGTGGAAGCGTACCATTCGTACCCAGTTTTCATGCTGAGTAAAGTTCATAAGCAGCACTCCACTGAGCGCCTCCCACAATCGGACTGTGCGATCTCTTGATCCCGAAAGTAAATATCGGAGCTTCTTTGGAGCTTTCCCGTGGTCCAAGTGCACTCCATTTTCAGCTGTGTCTCTGTTTTCTGAATTTGCGAGAATCATCATAGCGGCCGGAGAATTCGCAAGACCCGCTGGAGCTACTTTTCTGGAGACAGCTTTCTCTGTTCCTCGATGTTCCACTGCAGTTTTAGAAAAAGTGATACACTCAATGACATGCTCATGCTCTCGAATCGTTTGGATCGGTCGGAATGTCTGCATGTCCCAAACAACAATGCTTTTATCATTCCCACAAGATGCCAACAGCTGACTATCATCTGTAAGCGCGATGTCGCGAATCCAATCCGTGTGCCCATTGACCAAGGTCTTTGTGCAGTAACCCGTCGAAATATCCCACAATTTGATTTGCTGATCGCGAGAACACGTGATAATCCGCTCATTTTGAATTGTATCGAAAATGACGCAAGAAACGTTATGATCATGACCTCGAAGTGTTCGTATACACTCGTAATTCCCTTCAACACCGAAATTCCATAGCTTTATAGTCAAATCACTCGATGTCGATGCTAGCAATGTTCCGCTTGCATTAAATGCGGCCGATTGAACGGAATTTGTGTGCCCTTTTAGCGTTCGCTCGTATTCTCCCATCTCAAAATCCCACACTTTCAAAGTCGCATCTTCACTCCCAGAAACTAAAACGCTAAAGACGGGATGGAAGATCACACACTACAGCACTCTATAAAATCAAGATGAAATCCATCCAAATATTGCATACCGTTATCGGGCTTCGATGTCCTGATAGCTCGAATTTTCGGGGTGCGCGCGGCAAACACGCTGAACGATGGGGCCCCACGACGTCCCGGCGACTGATAACATTTCCTAGTTTTGCTGCTTCTTCCATTTGATGTACTTTTGCCTCCAGCTCCATGACTTTTTTCTGCAAACGCAGCACCGAAGTCCATTTTTTTTCGAGCAATCCAGCGTGTTTTCCTATCAAATAAGTCTTGAGCGTCTGTGAGGCGATAAAGGAATGATGAAACACCATCTGCTGATCGATGGATATTCGCCTCGCGCTCAAAAGCGGCCGAGGTCTCTGTAAATCGCTCGCCCATTCCATTGAGATAATCCAAAATGGATTGATGCCTTAAATATACACAGAGCGGATCTTTGATCAGAAAAAAAGCAATTAATGATTTTCTATAGATATTTGATAGAAAAGAAGCGATTCTATGCATAAATTAGCTATTCACATACAAATCTTGCTGCTGTTTATCGGTCAGCACCATCGCTTCCAAATTTAGTTACTTAATCGGAGCGTACATTAGAGGCGTACCTTGGAGTCGATGGTTAAGTACTACATGGTTCGGATGTATCACGACAACTTCAATGCGATAAATACGTATATTAATGATAGCGCTTGAAAATCTGCTCACTACGAATTTATAGTGAGGCAATCTCGTGTGAGGTATCACTGCTGGTAGGCACCTCTTTGAAGAGTTTAGGGGTATTCTGTAGCTCGTTTTCATCAGATTTGGATGTACAGCGCGGTTGAAGCTTCATGAAACATTGTGTTGCGATGCAAAGCGCAGCGTACACTGCAGTCGCGAATAGACAATTACATGCGGCGGTAGAGGAATTGGCCTTGAGGCCGTGCATAAAGCCGGATTCCATGTACAGAATTGATGCAATAAAAGGTAGAAAACAGACGCCCGCAGCCGATAGGAGAAAGATCACTCGGATACACTCACTCATTGCTTTTCTTTCCATCAAGTATTGTCTCACATTTGCAACGAATCACTTTGCACTCTTCAGTTTATATTCCATCAATCAAAATACCTCAATCCAAGATGGGCAGCAACCAATCGAATCTTCGGAATGTTACGGATTTTACCGAATCAAATACAGTGTGGCGTGATTCTTTTGCAGCAGGAAAGTACATGCAAACATCAAGTGTTTCTACATCGCACTATTGCGCCAAGCGCCTGGGATACGAAGCACTATGAAGCAATTTGACGCTATAGAACTCATCAACCGATACCAGCTACCTTCTCTGCGGGATATGGAAGAAGGAGATGATGTCTTAGAGTGGGTTGCATCATACGTTGGCAGTGAAGCGTTCCAAAATCGAATTGAAAACTTTTGCGACAATCACGCCGATAAATTCCTATTTTTGAGAGTCACCCAATGCAGTGAAGAGGATCTATCTTCCATGGAAAAGTGAGTGCTTTTCGATTTTTTCTCTCAAACGTTGGTATGTCTTTACTCCGATGCTTCGCAGAAGTTGGCATGAAGTACATCAGTCTTTCCTCACTTTGTGTGATTCCAGTATCGAAGGTACGCTTCAAAGTTTTCATGTAAATGCTCAATCTGATAATACCTTCTGATAGAATTTTTGAGCGGAATCGGATTCACAATGGAACGTTATCGGACAAGATGCCAGGAAGTAGGCGATAAAGACGGAGTCTTGAACGACTCACATAGAGCTTTTATGTAGGAAACATGTCTTTCCGAGTCACGTCAGCGACATACGCGACTTTCGTTCTTGGTTCAGATACTTCATGCTTGTTTGGAATACGATCAATTTCTGAATGTGATGCGGCGTGTCGTGGACCCAAATTACGATCTGAAGCGAGAACTCGCGTCTGCAGCCGAGCAGATCTTACAAGAAGATTCCACATCGTCGAGAAAGGATCATGCGTCCGTATTCCTCGAATTTTATCATGCCAATCCCAGCTCAGACTTTGCAGATCTTGAACAAATGTTTTCCACATTTGCCTCGTTTGCCTGAATAAGGGGCTTATACGTTGTCCAGAGTAATAAATTACATCGATGAGAATGATTGATATCCATCGGTTCTTTCCGTCAGACACTTTAGCATCTTACCAACACTCTCAGGCTCTATTTGTATACAAATGCGCTTTTGTAGTGGAAAACTCTATACTGCGAACTCGGCGTGGCTTGTATTGCTTCATTGGGAGATCTATGGAGATGCTTGGACGGAGCCGCTACGCTGGAGTAGCAGTCACAATCCAAATCGAATGGAACCAGGCGGAAATTCTGTAGGAAGCTTCATACAGCCTTTTTCAAAAGCGGATTTCTTCGAAAAGAAAGCTCGACAAAAATTGCTTTGCTACTACAATCTTGAAACTCCGGATGAAAGAGGGTATCTTAAGAATCACGCACTGCCACAAAGTGGAGCTTCTCTAGCATTAACATCATGCCTTTTTGGAGATTTGGAGCTGAATGTCTGGCTTGTAAAGAACTTGCTTCAACCTCAAGTGTATCGCCAAAACTGTACACGGAGAACGCAATTGGGTCTCTCTCTGCATTCGTCTTCAGACTCGACGCATAACGCATCAAACACACGAAACTCCACTGTGCAAATGAAATCTGCTGGTACTCCATTCGGATCGGAAATCTACCCACAAGCACTTTATAATGTCACTGCCATGCCGCTGATTGAGGAAAAGCTGAGTGGAATCACTTTTGAGCTTGCATTTCGACGTCACTCGAAATCCAAAGAAGTCCTCTTCACGATACAGAATGACTTTGATGCTTGCTCCGGCCTCGGCTTTCAGCTTCATATCAACGAGCATTCCATGCTGGTACTAAGTGTCAAGCAACCATCGATGGAGTTTTTCTCGGAATGTAACGAGATGAAATTTCGATCAGCATCTAGCGTCAAGAAATGTGTTCTGCCAACGATCAATGAGACCGTTGCCTCTGTCGATATAAGGCCTGTCATCCATGTATTCATCACATTTCGTGCTCAGTTGAGCCTCAATGGAATCGTGTATAACGCACACTTCTTTATTGATTATTTGTCCTCCACCAAGACGCATTACACCTGCGATATCCAGGATGAACAGGTCGCAATATTGAATGATACATCAGCCAGTATGGACGTGACGTATCGTTTGTATGTCGGTACAGGCCCTACAGATGAGATGAAGCAAAAGTATCCCAGTAGTGGCATTCGACCAAGAATCTATCGAGACCCACGAGCGATTGAGATGGGAAACTTGAGATCGGCTGGTATTGCTGAAAATAATGCCATCTTGCAGCTTAGGAAAACGATCCAGCACGTTTTGGATAGCATTGAGGGGCCACGAATACCAGCAGCAGCTCGGCTTTTCGGGCATCGGGCTTTTTCACTCCAAGTGCTGGGCTGGAAATTTCCTGCTGTCAATGAGGATACTCCTTTTGCCTGGATTCGAGATAAAATCAAGCAGTTTAAGGAGGCACATGGAACGCAAGTTGTCGATATTTTGGTCAATATGCTGCTCAAAGCCGCGAGGCTCAAATCCAAGCTCATGGGTAGTACATCCGGAAAGCTGGTCGACATCATTGGCGAGCGTTTGGGTGTCGATGGAACTGAAAATGCAACAGCGGAAAATCAGAGCTTTGAGCAATCTACATTTGATTTATTTGCTTTCGGGCTGTACGGTCAGGTTCTAAGTGAGGAGGAGGTCAAGGAATCGATGGCTCACTTGCTACCGACTCGAGCCTCGCTGACCTCTGAAATTACGGCCAATATTCAATCGGATTCTTGGATGCTAGTGGACTTTACGACCATGAGCTCCGTCTTCAAAAATATCTGCATAGAGGTATTGGACCCGCTTCCCGAGCCGGGAAAGCTGGTACTTTGGCCGAGTAATGCTCTAATTGCAACGGAGAGCGGCCAAATGTATCGAGAATTCGTGGATGGACGCCATATCTCATCCGAACAACTGTGTTATGTCCCAGACCCATCAAAGAACTCGCGTTGGGAGATAGATCCTTCAATTCTTTTCGCACAATGTAAGTCGGAAAGGATGCTTCCATCCACAATATGCGATCGAGGTAAGCTCGATTTCATTCCGGTGGAAGAAAACCCGTTCAAAAAAGCGATCAATGATCTTCGTGATGAATTAAATGATAATATCAGTGGTGCAGGACGACTTGCGCTTGAGCGAGAGAAGAGAGGTGGAGCTATTGGAAGGATGAATCTTCACCTGACAGAGAGTCCTACTTCTTCGAAGACTATCCATCGAGAGCTCGGGTATGATATAGTCGCAGGGGTGCCAACGATGGTCCATATTCGCGATGAGACAGTTGACGTCAATGAGTCCAGCCAATTTGAATGGAAACGATCCAGACTTCGCTTGCGAGTGATTACAATTCCTCAGATCGGCACCCTTTACGACACTGACAACTTGGATCTGAATCCGGGCTGCACACATATACGATTGGGATCAGAAATTAATTTCCTAGCTCGTTGGGAGAAGAGGCGTATCACCATAGCTCATGCACAAGGGTATCAAGGCATCCAGAGAAATCCGCTAAAAAACCAAAATTTCACAACCTCATTGCTGTACCTCTATCCTCGGACTCTACCTTCACTCTTAGCCGGACCAGAAGCACGCGATGAGCTTCTCTACGAGCTTTTTGACAGAGACGATACTATTGTCGAGCGCGGACGAGTAACATTCCATCTTCCATCATCCACCATCAGTCTAAACGCATCAAGTGTACATCGTGAATCCTGGATACAGCTAGAGGACACTATAAGCCTCATGGATCTGTCGGGTTTGCTTCCGGCTTGTGAGTCTATCCAAGCTGAGAGACAGCTGAGAATTCTCTCTTTGCCACAACACGGCCGCCTCTATCAATATATCTCGCTCTCCAATGCATCTCGAGTCGACGAGAAGCTTAAGGAACAGGAAATGGCTAAGATCACCAGCAATTCTCTTCCGACCCCATGCGGCACGGAACTGCTAGAAAACGTCGGCCGGAAGATACAAGTGAACGACACCGTCGTAGATCCTTTTGGTCGCATAATATTTATACCAGAGATCGACTACTTTGATCAGCCAAGTTCGAGAACAACACCCTTTGCGTCCGCGCTCTATGAAAAAAGCATCTTCTCGCCGTCAAAGCTCAATTTTACCTTTGCTGCGATGTTGAATAGCAAAAGCAAGGATGTACTCACGTATTCTGAAGAATGTCTTGTCTTGGTTGATATCCAGGTAATTGACACGGATGACGCGATTATGCCAACTTCTCCATTCCGCATCAGGGTTTTGCGCACTGAAAATAAGACAGTAAGCTTCCCAATACGATTTGTCGATCCTGATGAGCCACGAGAAGGTGAATCGAGAAGATCGGGAATGCTCTACTTGATTCACATTGTGTCCGAAGAGCTTGATGCTGAATTTCGGTTTCCAAGCCATGAAGAAGTCGACGATGACAAAATATACAAAAACTGCTTTTCCCGAAAGCTCTGTCGCCTTCCAAGCGGCCTGAGCCTACGCTATGACGATGTTTCAGGACGTATGTCGAACGACTCGAGTGCATTCAGAATATACTTTCTGATCCAAAAGTCTTTGTACACACCGTATGACGTGTACTTTATCGGACACCTGCCGGGTATTCAAAGTGCTCTGAAATATCTTCAGATCTTGGACTATAGCCGGAAATGGAGAGGATCTCATACAAGTGAGTTCACAGTATCGTTCACAAGATGGAAGATGAGTTTGACGAGCCTGATACCACACAACAACACACGTGATGATGGATCGAATACAGCCCAAAAGGCACTACAAGTCATGATACGAACGAGACCAAACGTAATGGCTCGATTCGCTGTGGAATTTGAGGCATCGCCAGCGTCTGAAGCAGCTGGAACTCAGTTTTCTGGAATCTATTTCGGTTGGTACGCCTTTTCCATCAAAGCACAGCGTGTCTTGAGTAAGATTCTGATCGTTCTTTTCTTGCTTCAAACTGCTGGTTATGTAAGTTGTTGTCGTACTTGCTGTATCTGCTCTCGTCGAAGGAGAGAAAAGCGTATGAGGTGTTTGCAGCGAAAATTTTCAAAGCATTTCGACAAGGTCGTACGCGATGATATCGAGTACTCATTGCTGATAGTGCAGTTGGCGGACGTAATCATCGCGTCGGATTTCATTGTTGCGAAGGCAATCATACGCGCATGCGTTCATTGCTCCGACCATAGGGAAGCTAAGCGACTCATTTCACTCTGCCTTCACAACCTCCTACCAATATTGAGCACAGCCCAGCGAGACGATGATTTTTTGCTTGACTTGTTACAGCATGAACTCGCCCTCACACGAGGAAGCTCGATCAATAGGCCCGAAGATGATTATGTGAATTTATTCAGCAGCCCGAGTGCAGCTTCTCTCGCCTTGGCTATCTACTTTCATACAAAAGCTTCCACATGGATCAAGATCGTCTTGAACGATCTTGCCGAATTCTTGGACGAGAGCGACATACCACCTCCATTCCATGAAACGATGACTTGTATTCTCGGAATCTTACAGAGACATTATTCAAAGATGCCCATTGGGCTTGTGCTTCATAAAGCGGTCAGAATTGTACTGGAGAGCTTGAAAATTTGTGATGCGAATATGGAGGAAGAAGACAAATTCGGCGTCATCCAGTTCACGCCTTCATGGTGCCAATTGTATCTTGTCACTCATATTTTCTTCTTCAACCATTTATTCGGCCTTTGTTTGCTCGAATGGAAACAATACATTGATGGATCACTTTTGGAGCGGTGGAATAATAAGCCAACCCAAATAGAAGACACCTTGCGATCAGTAGTCAATGCATTGCATCAAATGGCGTCGAGGTGGTCAGAGAACAAGTCTTTCAACAGTGAATCTCGTATCATGTGTTCAGAAGTTTTGGTGGGTACAATAGAAATCACTACCGGGGAAATGGCATCCTGGGAACATTCGTATTGCTTTCTGCTGAAGAAAATCGCGTTGCTTACCGATACAACTGAGATCGGTAAGAGGGCACAACCAATGGCTATCTCAAAGCATCTGATGAATATACACAGCATTTTGGATTGTCGGTGGTCCTTCTTTTTGACGGAATGCACATTGCAAGCAGCTAAATGTTCTTCCCTCTCTCAGATGCCAATGACGTATTTACAGCACTTAGAAGCTCTCATTCGCGCACTTGACATCCCGTATGCGTCCACCGACGATCTACTGTCCGCACATCACGATCCTTGGGAATCATTTCCCTGCGGTTATAGTGTAAATGCATGGCGAGAAAAGCTCAAGTATCCAGCTGCGTAGCCATTTCCATCCGCACTTAGCCTTAAATTCGTCAATTAATGCAAATCGTATGAGTGCGCAAGAAGATAAGCAAGTTTTGCGTCAGGATACCAGTCCTTTGATCGGTGAATCTCTGTCTGTACTTTGCCTCAGAGCAGAGTATGCAGACAATGCAAATTCAGCTGTTTTCGCACAAGGGATTGATTATTTGCATCGACATTATGACGCGATGCGTCGCGTGCGGGGAGATGGTAATTGCTTCTTCCGTGCGCTGATCTACGCGTTATGTGAGCAGCTATTGCCAAGCACTGCACGAGAAATCCTTGAGCACCAGCAGGAAAGAAAATCAATCGATCTGACTACACAAACAGCGCACGATCGCGCTTTTTCAGAACGACTAGAGGATAGCATTGAGCGAATTGATCATACTTGCGTCGCTGCCACCGCAGCAGCAACCTCTTCCTTGCTCACAGCCCACATACAACAAAAGATTCGGCGATCCAAAGCCGAACTTGTTGCGCTTGGGTATTCGGAAACTGCGATTGATACTTTTTGGGAGACATTCATGGACTATTTGGGTGCCATGGATACGCGAACGCATGAGGAATTATATCTTTTTCTCGTTACTTACCTGCTATATACTACACTATTGATGCGTCAGTTACCTTGACTATGCATTTCTCCGTTTTCACAGTGCAGGATTTTCAGACGGAAGGAGGAGAATCAGAATATTTGGTGGGTTACAATGAAATGACATCGATATAATTTGATTTACTAGGCGCCCTAGGTTTGGTACGCTCGATTATTGACAGCCGGATACTTAAAGCAGCACGCCGAACGCTTCCGTCCTTTCATTGCTGGCTTGTGTCCTGGACAGACAGTCGAACAGTTTTGCAGTGCTGAGGTATATGACTGAATTTGACTTGGATGATTCACTAAATTCAGCCATTTTTTTCTGAAGGTGGAGCCCATGGGAAAAGAATGCGACCAGCCTCAAATTATGGCACTAGCGGAAGCGCTGGATATATGTGTGAGAATTGAGTATCTTGATGGGCGTGCTTCGCTTGGGTCAGATCTTCCCCACTACATATGTCGATCCTCTTCGCGAGAAAGTACAAGCATCCAAGGCAAAGCGGACCCAGACGCCTCAGAAGCTGCTACATCGCCGGCCAACCCAACAATCACAATCCATCTGTTATATCGACCAGGACACTACGACATTTTGTATCCTCGTTTGCGTTGATTACGAGAACGATGTCCACAATGGTAAATACTTTCACAATAGAAATTCGGCAGCTACAACTTTTGTCATCGACGGTTTTCCGGCGTTCGCATATCTAGTTCTTGCGTGGCTAGCTGAGCTGTTACTTCAAGGAGGTCGCTGTATATAGATCGAAATTCATCGATTTCGTGGACAATTTCCTCACGTGGAGCATCATTTTCGATCTCCCGCAATAGAGACGATACTACATTGCTTTCTGCTAGAGACGACTCAGCTTCACCCACCATATCCGGCAGATGTGTATCTCGACGATGGGATCCAATGAAGGATTTCTCACGAGGTTCTGCCACCACAATTGAGTCTTCTTCGTCCAATGCGTGACTCTCCTCGCCAAAGTCATCTGACTCAGCCTTGACTTCATCATCTTCCGCCTCCAGGAGGATGATCGAAGATTTCTTGGTGCCTAGCACGCTCTCAGCTATGTAACTAGGCAATGTTGAAACCGCGCATGACTCGGGACCGTCATCTAGGTTAAAGTCGCCATACCCATGCTCTTGATGGGCATTAGACACAGACTCAGCGAGATTTTGCTCCTCAAGCTTTGAATCGAATTCTTGAGCATTCGACACCTCTTCTTTAGTATCAACGAAGTCTTGCTCCTCAGGCTTCACATCGAGTTCTTGACCATTTGACACCGCTTCTACAGATTCAACGAATTCTTGCTCTTCAGGCGTCAGATCGAATTCGTCCTGACTGCTTGCAGCGGTCGTGAAGTCTGACCTATCTAAGGAGCTTTGTACGGATGTATCTCCAGCAAGTGGGTTATCTCCAATTGTCTCAAGGAGATTCAGTTTCTGAGTCTCATCTTCAAATGCGTCAATTTCATCGGTTTGCTGCAAAGTCAAATCTCTTTGTGGCAATACTTTCATCACACTTATCCGCTCTTCATCATTTTGCACTTGTTTTCCCGATGCTTTCGGAGAGTCTTCAATATTTTCCTTTATCGACCATCTTGAAGGAACAACAACCGATGAATCAGAACGCAGCCCTTCTTCACTCATCAACTCATCACATGGAGAGGATGGATGCAAGTGACAGGATCCTTCAGCGTCTGATTCGGCATCTTCCGCGACGGAGTTTCTAACCATATTCGTCCTCCATTCCATATCCTGGGGTTTGTCGTCATAATTGGTATCGTCTATTGCTCCCATCATCGTTGAGTCTTCCACGCGTTCCCGATGGAAGAAAATGCATTCCTTTAACATATACCCAACCAACGATTTGTAAGCAGCCGCACTGTCGTGTATTACATTCACCACATTCAAATTCGAAAAAGCTTCTCCCAAATTTGTCGTTTGCACCGCAAGATTATACCAGATATCATCACATATTTCATACAATCCAGAAAGAGTAGACAATTGCAAGGTCAAAAGTTCTGCTATCAATATTTGTGTCGCATTGTGAAAATGATCACATACATATTTGAACTGGGATTGCACCGCCTTGATTTCTAGCTTCTGAAACACTGACATTCCTTTTGCGCTATCACCGACCACTGGAAAGTATTCACCGCTCTTCACGTCGAAACAAAGCTTGTTGAGGCGCTGCGCCATCACGTGTACATAGTCGAAACATTTACTAAACAAAGAATTGGTCCACGGGCCGTATTCGTGAAGTATTCGCTGTGCAGAGGTCACCACTGGAAGACCAAACTTTTGATATTGGTATGAGTCGATCACTTGAGCTTTGAAAATATGACTGAGTGGAACAATGAGGATATCAGAACACGGAATCAAGCTGAGTAAGTCAGACACCGCTGAAAAGTGCATTGGCCCGTGAAAAACTTTGTCGAAGTTTTGTCTCCATTCCAGAGCAAAACAGATAGCTTCACTTGAATCATACTGTTGCTGTGCTCTTCCTCTTAACGAGGAAGAATTACTTGAGTGGAAATCGAAGATTTCGAGCCACCGGGAGATGTCGTAATTTCCTTTTCGGTCATATTCTAGTACATTTGCTGTGCATTGGCGCTGGTCCACTTCAGCTGTCGTTTGCCCTTCAAGCAAACGATCGGATTCGTGCACATTGATAATCGTTATAGTTGCGACGAGAATTAATCCAATTACGGATAATCTGACCAAAAGAGGCGCAAGGGAGCGCACGCATCGTAGCATCACGGGAATCTCTGCTTCTTTCTTGTTATCTGGACTGAGGTGTTCAGCATTTCGAGGTTGACAATGCTCGAAAACGGGAAGATGCTGTTCAAGTTGCCTGACACTGAAGGACCCATATTCAGTGCGTAAATGCTCAACTAATTGTCGTTCTCGACCGGTGAAATTTTCGATGAGTTGAGGGATACTTTTGACCTTGCCAGGTTGATGTTTTCGGAAAAATGAATGGAGGAGTTCTTCAAGCGTCGTTGGATCACGTTTCTGCGCTCCGGAGCCGATTCCTAAATTACCGCTAGCTCGAGCAATGTCTTTTTTAATCTCCAACGGATTCTGTGCAATCTCCACACTGGGAATGGAGCATGGAGTTGAAAGATAGACTTCCTCTTCAGGTTCTCTTTCTTCAGTCTCGGCACAAAATTCAGCCATTTCATTTGGCAATTGCTCAATCATTGGTGCTGGAAGAATTGAGGCAGGAGTGTTACTGGATTTCTTTCTTTCAACTCCACGCGAAACATCCTCAATTAATTCCACTGATAAATTGACCTTCGAGTTTTCTTCTGGTGCTTTGTCTTTTGCACAGTGTTTCTCAAAGTCATCGATGACCGGCTTCTCCTCATCGAACACAGTGGACGTCATGGAAAAAGGCTGGGCATTTTGACGACCATGGAAAAGTGATGGCGGCGCTAGCGAAAAGTTGTGAGGGGACATACAGGGAGAGTCTGGTGGAGAAGATGGACGCAATATAGATGCTCTCAACAATGCTGGTTTTCGACTGGTATGTGCTGGATTTGATGTAACATCTTTTGCAGTAGCCATTGCGTCAGGTGATGAAGATGAATGCGGTTGATGTTGCTCTCCTTCAGATTCTTTGATGCTTGATTGTGACATATCACCTCCAGCGTGGTCAATTCTGATAGAAGCTACGGCATTTTCTCCATACCGGCGAGAAAGCTCCATTAACAATATATCCTCTCGATCACTGTAGCGTTTTGCATAAACTTGTGCCATTTTAACTCGAAAAGCATCATTTTTCTCGAAAAAGGCTCGGAGTCTTTGCTCCAAATGCACACACGGATCATAACTCGACTTTCTTTCTGATTGATCACCCAAATTGCTGAACGTTACACGTTTGCTGGATGCAGCTGTTCGATCAGGTACAGTCAGACTCTTCCTTTTCAAGTCACAGCTTTTTGGGGACACTGAAGATTGCTCGAAAGTCGTTGTTGGTCGTATTATGGTGTTCGAATGCTCACTTTGAGTGGTAGAGGTGGGTTCGTCTAAGCCACAAGAAAGTGTATGGCTTTCATTTGCGGCAACACTAGCCAATAGCAGATTTTCCGATGTCGGCGGCGTTATCGTGAAGACAGGTTGTCGACCTGTAGGGCCGTACGGCGTCAGATCTTCTAGTTCAGATCCATCACACGATCCCATTTGTGTCAAATCACTCAATATATGATCATGAAGTTGGCTGTTCTCATCGTTTTGGATTGAATTGTTGTGTTGGTATGAGTGCTTTGATCCATTTATTGCCCCATCCCGTTCGACGTTACCTTGCTTCTGTTCTTTCATCAAATTCTCCAGCTCCACATTACGCTCAGTCAGAGATTGTAAGTCTTCTTCACATTGCTCTCTGCGTAAAACTTCAGCATTTTTTTCTTGTGCTATATGATCCATCTCTTTCTCAAGCCTGAGGATTTGGAGGGAGTACTCGTTCTTCAAGTCGTTCACCTCACGTCGAGAGTGATCCAACTGTAATTTTAGCAGAGTTTCAGACCGTCGCAATTCATGGACGTACGAAAGGAGGTCATTAACGTTTTGTGTTACTGGTAGCAGCCTGGCAACAAGCATCTCGCTTTTTCTTCGCCTTGTACGTCTCAAAGAAAGAGATCTGGGCGACATTAGCTGAGATGGTACATCGGCCGAAGCGTTTGATTGCAATATATTGAATTCAGACGTGCGCCGAGGCTCTATTGTAGCTCTACGACTTCCTGCAGTGTGCTTGACATCAGAGCCAAAAGCTCTCCCACTTGAGCAATCTGATTCGCTTTCCGATGATCCCAGATGTTTCCCACTTTCGAAAAGAGATTCTTTATCAAGCTGAGATGCCTTCAAAGAACTTTGACTTGTGTGTAACGCTGAAAGACCCAGGCGTATCCGCTGCGATGCACTCAAACTATTTTCATTCTCGCCAATCGGCTCACTTTGCAACGAATGGCACGGACTATCATAAGTTGCTGTAATCGTTGAGCTTCCGGAAGGCGTTTTAGGAGGCTCGACACCCGCTTTGAATATCTTCTTATTCAAGTGAGCTGGAGGTGGAGTCGATGGGTGCGGAATTGAAAGGTCGCCATTCGCCGTGATCTTCCGGCACAATTCTTGTCCATTCTCCTTTATATCTGATTGTGTGTTGGTAATGCTCGAAATGATAGATCCGTTCTGAAGCTCTTCATTTGTTTGATTTATGGATCGTAAACCCGAGTAGCAATCAAGATTCTGCACCGCTGTTAGAATCTTGTGCTGCGCTTTAAGCTCACTATTGAAATTGATGCAATTAGTAGCAGATTTGCGGTCAGGATTGAGATTATCTGAAGTAATGGATTCCTCTGCTTTCACAGGGTGTAGACTTTGCCGAGGGAGAGCACAGTTATGATGAGGCGATAAGATTTCTGTAGAATTTAAGTGAGATCCGTTATCCCCTCGTTTATTTGACTGAGGAGCGCAAACACTTTCCGTGGAAGCTTTCATCGGACGCGATACCACTTTATGATCTTGTCTCTCAATCACCTTTAGCTTCTCGTGTACGTGCAATCTGGTCGCATGAATCATAGGTGGAGGTATACGAGTTTTCCTGCGAGTAAATCGCTTTTCCAACATTGTGTATATGACTTGATACCTTAGATCGCTGAATTCGTCTTTATTATGCAGATACCCCTTCCTATTGATACATTTTGTGGTGTTTGGTAGACGACGTCCCTCTGGTAGTACAGTATCTTTCTATAAAAAAGCCTTTGTCGTGATTGGCATTTGCGCCGCTAAAACTCAAAATCAGCTCAGCAAAATGGTGCAGTCATGTAGCATTCTGATTTGTATGCGTCGACATCACGATTCATACTCCCATATCAAAGGATGTATTTGCTTAAAGCTTGAGCACTGCGCCTACAATAGATCACATTAAGTACGTAACGATACTATTTTTACTTCATTTGTCTATTTCCATTGGATAAATACCATCAGCTTCCAGCTTGCGTGCGTTGTAATCTGCATTCAGACTCGTTCAAGGACATGGAAGCTCTCAATATGAATATTTCGGTCTCGCAGCACCACCCGCGTATTTCAGTTGACTTGGCTACAATCAATGCTTGGCATGCTGAAGCGAAGCGTGAAATGGACCAGACAGTAATGAATAGAAATTCTTGGTATTTTTGCTTCAACGAAATTAAACGTAATATGAAGCTCGTTTACGATAAAGAAAATGTCCAGGGATACGTTGCTGATCGCTTTCAAAATACAGCGGAGGCAGATGACATCCCATGCCGAAATCCAAATGCAGACAAACAGACTAGAAGCCTTAGCAAGGTCGCATTGAGCCAGGCAAAATTTGATTCTCTTTCTCTCAACGAGATTGCGGACTCTCTCTATTCGATACAACTTCCGATTTTCGATCCGTATGCGCGTCACTGTACCAAGAATATTTTCTAGACAGTGCAGTTTTGCAGGTTGAGAAAAAGCGAACAAGTGAAGACAATTTCCGATTTGTTGGTATGCGATGGATTGCATTGCAGTCTTCAATTACCGGAATCGGAAGTACCAGAGAATATATCCTATTTGACAGTTCAGGCACAAGTGTGGACGCTCTTGGACGCACAGTGTTATACTCTTATTTCGAGTCGAAATTATTGACACCCTCTGACGATCCAGATCGACAAACAAGTCTTTCCCGTACCTCACGTCGATCCTTGTTCCGTGAGGATCCAGATGGAATTGTATATTATTTACGTGCAGTGTTACATCCTCTTGGAGATCGACAATTGCCATCATGGTTATACGGGAAAGAAATGATGCAATCCTTTGCACATTCTTTTGCTGTGATGCGAAATATAGGTAAAGTAGCAGATTTAAGAGCCATTTTGGAAAGCGTAGCCATGAAATCAAAACCTGGCGAGGTCGCGTTATGTGACTCAAAGCACTGCCAAGTTTGTCGTCGAAAATTCTCATTTATACGATTGCGGTACTATTGTCGTTCATGTGGTGGAAGTGTATGTCGTAGATGCACTGTCAGCTTACGACTATTCAATGAAGCTAACCAGTTTTCAGCCGCGTTGACAGTCCTACGAGATAGATTCTGCATCAACTGCGTAATACAAGCAAGGGAAGGAAGGGCAAGAAAAACAATGTCGCGTCCAACTCGACGTATAGAATACATTGACGAGGAAGACCAGAAGTCTGTAGGCTTTCCGAAAGGGAGAAACAAAGAAATAGGGACGGACAATGACGCAGCACAAGTGGATACTTTGAGCATCTCCGGCTTGGATTTGTTTGTCAAGCCAGAAGTACACCAAGGAAGTCTGATGAACAATATGGATGAACGCTCGACTCGTTCTAGCCTCGCTGACTCATTATCAATTTTTAGGAAGCCTGATGGAGTATCTTTAACAGCTCGAAACGGCATGAAGGCGATGCATGAATTGTCCAAGTCGATTGCTCAACAAGAAGCGCTGCTGTTGTCGCTACTGGCAGAGCAACGAAGGCGAGCGAAAGCTTTTGTACGGAGTACTCCTCCTACCGCCAATCATTTTTCGGATAGTGACCGCTTTGAGATCATTTCTTGAGAAGTGCATGTAGCCACGTTTTCACGAGATATTATGATTACCCAAGCAAAAAAATATCAATACGCACTCCAATCGTTCTTTGTAAGCTTGCTCGGGGCTGTTGCAAGTTTACTCGGCTCCGCTTTGCGTAAACGGCGTAGCAATTTGACTTTGATTCCTCTCAACTCTTGCCACAAATCTTCATTTAGATATTCTAGAAATGTCACATGTCGGGAAGCGCTTTGGCGATGACCCACGAGGCGCTTTTTCCTCACGTTTCAATAATTTCTCTCGAAGAAGTAGAGACCGTAAAAGTTGCAGGCTCAATGCATGAACCTCTTCTAATTCATTAGATCTTGCATCGTAATCCAGCTGTTGTTTTTCTCT
This sequence comes from Albugo laibachii, assembly GCA_902706625.1. Classification (NCBI taxonomy): domain Eukaryota; phylum Oomycota; class Peronosporomycetes; order Albuginales; family Albuginaceae; genus Albugo; species Albugo laibachii. The sequence continues at coordinate 68,102 of CACSLJ010000057.1, forward strand.
CTCGTATAGGATTTGCATTCGTTCGTTTGCCACTTGTTGCCGCATATCCTCCAAAGTATTCTCAAAATACTGCTGTGTAGACGCTATGGTCTTGATTTCAGAGATCCCATCTCCATTCGAATCATGTAGCGCTTCCAAATGGTCAATAGGTGAGCCGGTCTGTTCCTTTAAGATCTCGAGTCCGCTTTTTTTATGGTCCTTTCCTTCATATATGTGGAGCTTCGATAGAAGATCTTCAATAGTCATTTTGGAATGATTGACTTCAAGTTCATACGATTTTAACCTCTCGTATATCTCCTTCAATTCTGCATCATGTGTTCTCATTTCGTTGGTGTCACTCTCTTCTCGACGGTCACGTTCATCATTCACATCTTCATTCCTCCAATGCTGAACGATACTTTTCCATTCTTTAACACGAATCTTCAGTCGACTCAAATTCAATCCTTCGCCCACATTGGCGCATTTATCGAAGTTTTTGGCAAAAGCTGGAGGAGAAAGCTTCTGATTGTGAGCTCTCACGAAGGAATCGATACAATCAACAGCTTTCTCCAACTCCCTCCACCCGCGAGCACTATTCTCATCGGTCTGATGAAATTGTTCTACCCCTTTCAACGCAGTGGGTGCATCCTGATCTTGATTATCAGCCTCTGCGTGCAAGGTAGAGGAAAATTTATCTCGGATACACGTACGAGGATCACTTCTATGGATACCTGGCAAGGCTGAATCATTATGCGTGAATATTGCAGAGTCTTCTATCATCTTCCTAATTTTCTCCAGTTCAGTCAAGTAATCATTTTCATTCTCAGCAACAGATTCATCCTCCAGCTCGAAGATTTCTGAGTCTAGAAGCTGCAGTGAAGATGCCGAAGAGCATGAATAGGATACTGAATCACAATTAGACTCGTGCTCACAAGTTGAGTCCTCGGACGTCTTTGCTTTCATCACGTGGTAATCATTGTTGAAGGCGTCGTCGGTGCCCATTACTGTTGTTCTCCTATCGAATAGGATTTGTGACGATTGGGGGTAAGAGTTGTCTGTGACGTCTATTCAGGGACTAATGGGTCGACAAGTATAATGCTATCTCGCGCTCGGTGTTCACATACTCAAATCATAAAAAAGAGGTAGACCAGTGCTTGATTATGTCAGCTCTTCTGTTTGTCCGATACCGACAAAACCCAAACAACAGCACGTTTTTTGCGTTGTCGATAGCACAGATAGATGTAGGATTCCTTGTATTTCAGCAATTAGTTTTCCTGTTACTGCAGCATCACTTTCAACCATGCAATCTTGTACCTACTCTACATCGCCGTAATTAATGCGATTTGTAATTGCGCTTGCTGTGTGTAGGATGGGTCAACTGGCCGGTACAACGTACGCTACAATGCGAAGTTAGCGTTAGAATGGACCCGAAAGCCCACACAATAAAGCCAAAGTGCTTTGCCTCTAGTTGAAATCCCGGACGAGTGTGTCGTGAATTTCCCACTGATATCAAGAGGATATGGAGATGCACGACAGCGCTGCTGGTTGTTAGTGTCATGACTGGAGCCTCATTATCACACCTGTGAAGCTAATTGGAGATGGAATGGCGCTAGATCTAGTCGGCGCAGAATATCAAAGCCGATGGTCGCGTGCGATGGAATCTCCTCGCGGAGATCCACCACCACACGCCGATATTCTATGCTCCGGCGATAGAATCGGCTATGAATGTTCGAACGAGGTCGGAAATTTCAAACTCTTCCTCAGTCGTTATCGGAGGCATGAGCTCACCACCTCGCTTGCTTGCAATTGTATCAGAGCTGGTAAAAACACTTATTGGAAAGGAGAGCCCAGGCAGCCATTATAAGTGCCATGAATTCAATCAAAAGTTCCATGTACCTGTCTGAGTAGGATTAGAGGTGACAAAGTACGTCCCATCAGCTTTTTCCTGAGTATCGCTGACGGAATGAAACATGAATTCGTGCGAACATTTGTGAATGCGGCACCGCAGAACGAAGCACGAAATTCCTTTAGCAAAGAGCCATATGTCTTAAAATTTGATGCCGTAGCCTCGGTCCTGGCCTAAACACGACAAACTCAATGAAAGCTGCATCAGCCTTTAGCGACCGCAAAGACTGTAGCGGTTGGCGAATTGTACTGGAATCCACTGATGATGACCAGTGTTGAGAACCATGACTGATTTCAGGAAAAAGCCTTATACAACTGGATCCAGCTACATCGCCACTAGTTTTTCCAACATAACAACCTTACAACGATCCAGATATCATACTGATAAACGCATGATCAATAGTGGGAACAAGCGACAGAGAAAGCACCAATGCCGATCTGGAGCATGGGTGCTTGTACTACCGCTTGTTTCCACTTCCGATACTTCAGGTCGCAGATATAGTATCGTGAAATTGTCCGATCACGATGAGTTGTGGTTCAAATTGATTGGCACGCGTTGAGATCTCCTACGCCGAGTGAATCTTATCGAAATTCTCCTTCACTGATTTGCGTTTATTGTTTGGGATAGAGCAATAGTATCTCATTCGAGGCACCAGCAATTTTCACAGAAGGATACACGCGGAGGTGCTTGTACAGCCACAGAACAGAGACTGATCGCTTCAAAAGTTTTTGTCTGAATAAGCGTAGTCAACATTCTTGTGAAATATTGACTTGCAGATGAAGCATCACGAATCTCGAGCGCGTGTACCCCGAGAACCATACCGGTGTACGGATTTTTGGCATATTTCGAATACGCATTTTTACCATGTTATCTACGACTTCATCACCACAAGTATGCTGATCAAGTTTTGTTCCATCCCGTAATAGTTGCTTTGCTTCAGCATCCAGCTTTATCGTATCAGGTGCAATGGCCTTCGTCGCATGATGTCTAATAGGCATATGTCGAAATACTGTCTGACTTGTTTTCAAGCAGCCTTTCGCCAATATAACGATAAATCGCTTCCTCACTGAATCAAGAGATATGATTGTCCATTTGCTGATTTTTTGGGCCGAATATTTTGCTTCTAACCTTCCCCGGCAATTGTGTCCATTACTGGGGAAATTGTGTACTCTTTTTGTCGAGTGATTTATTTGATGTGTCAATCCAAACTCCTGGAATCCAAGAAATGATATTCACATTAAAATGACTTTCCTATGATCAGTCAGGTGGTATGTTACCAGATAATCCGATTCCATAGCTTCTACGAGTACTAAATCTCTTGGAAGCTCAATTTCGCCCAAAGTTCTGTGGATATTCGATGGATGGAGGAATAAGCATGCATTCAGTCCGTAGCGTGCCTCTATCTCGTTAAGATGTCGAATCGCCTCTTTGAGTACAGGAACGTGAGGTTTTGCGATTCAACACCTTCAACTGCGGTTGTACCGTATGCTGATAGTATGGGTAAGCGATAGCTATCACGAACTTCGCTTGTGTACTTTGATTAAACAAGTGCTGATTTGAGAATCTTGGAGCCCTCCACATATATTTTAGTCTTCAAACAAGGATACACGAGTGACATCGCGTAGATATAATGATCGAATATCATTCAATTTTCCAATTGGTAGATCGCGTCTCCAAAATTCGACCTGCAGCACTAGTTGCACCTTGATGCATTAAGTACCCCAGTATCAACCATAGCTCCTTGATGAGTGCCAAGTCTTCTATCTCTCAACTCATGATCTTTTTAAATACGGGCATTACCGTAGAAGAATCACCTTGCATTCAAGATTATAGGGTGTCTAGATTGCTGAATTGCTCCCAAAGCGAGAGTATCGCTTCGGTGCGATGAATCATTCCATACCGATGATAGGTTAAAGCCATCGATTCCATCACAGGTAGATTGGTCGCACGTAAATCATTCTCAGCATGTTGGCCAAGATCAAATTTTGTTTCCTTTCGGAATTTCGGAAACATTATCTCTAGTTCATCCAGCTCCTTTAAAACGCAAGCATTACTATTGCGTCTGGCAGGAAACGTGCTGTCCAAAGCTAATGCTCTCTCAGAGTCAGATCCTGCTAAAGTTTCCATCTTTTTTTCACTATTGCCCCAGCTCTCATCCGTCACCGGTTCAAACTCACCGAATACAAGCAATATCATACTTCTCCGCCGTCAACAAATACCGATAAAGAATTCCGAGTTTGAAGTGAGTATGACGAATGACGACTTTATATTGGAAAGAAGCAAGGCACTTGTAACATATCAGCGATTCATCATGATGCCACTATCCTACGAAAGGTCACTGCATGTATTTTTTCTTCACCCGGAACATGAATAATAACGTCACCATACAGAATCCGCATAAGCCACAATCACATCGGCTGACAGTGAGTTCATCCACTCTACAAAGGAGGCTTTTACCAAGGGGGGATTGTAGCAGAAGTCATGCGATGTTCTCAACTGGTCATGGGTCCTGCAGGAACCGGAAAGGTAATGAGAGGAGTTGAATTTTATCAAAAGCCTAATACTAATCAGACTTCCCATACTTTCTTTCAGTCCACAACTTGCAATTATATACAGGGGTTCTTAGCTGCATCTGGTCGAGTGACTTACGTTGTCCACAGTTTCAGTATCCCGTCGCATTTGGCCAGTGCATCCCTTTAGTCCGATATTGAATTTCCATGGTTATTGTGGAGATATATATTAGCGATTTGATCAATTTCGAAGACGTAACGGAACAGCTTGGGTATGGACCGAATGGAGGGCTTGTCTATTGCACTGGCATCTATTCACGTGCTTCTCACCGTTAGATATACTGTTCAAACGTTGACTGGCTCGAACATCATTTGACAACATAGACTGATGATGACTACTTCAAAATTGTTTGGTCAGGTATTTCCTTCTGCTTCATTGGCCCACCGTGTCTGGGTTGTAAATCCTTATCTATTAGCTTGAGGAGGTCAATTCTCACAAAATAAACTTCATAGATGGCAAAGCCTCAGCATTGGAGCTCTTTGCTTGAATTTGTCATCACTGGAAGATGAGAATACCACTCGATTTGGCCTAGATTTGGATAGAAAGATACAGTAATATTCTCATCTTCCAGTGATGACAAATTCAAGGGAAGGGCTCCAATGCTGAGGCTTTGCCATCTATGGAGTTTATTTTGTGAGAATTGACCTCCTCAAGCTAATAGATAAAGCTCTACTTTGTCCTACCAGATCGATTCCATGTTCATTGCAGATGCCAGCAAATTCATTTCCTGTGGTCATTGTTCACTGCCAGCAATGGTTGGAATCGAACTACTCCCGTAAAAGTATAAAAAAGTGTCACCCGGTTGATGAAGAGAGTTGGAAAGGTATACAAGTACCTTATGACCATGCAGAGCTTTCGAAATTGATCGAATTTATTCTATGGAACCAGATGTCCAGATCCGTCCTCCGACCTTCTAATTGAGACACTAGTGAGCGACACAGGTGCGAAATGGCGATCATTGAATACGGCCATTTGCAATGTGGTTGAAATTTCCATTCTCATGTAGTCCAACACAGTCTTAAAGAGCTCACATGTACAAAGCAATATTTACAATCACCGAGGAGGACATTATTGCGAGTATTTTGATGCATGTGGACGTGCAATCAAATATAGAAAAGATTTGGAAGCTCGGGTATGAATATCTTTGTATTTATCCCACTCGTTCAGCTCCAATTGTCTTATTAGGATTCTAAGAATGAAGATTTTGATGACAAATCTTAAAAGGACTTCAAGCCTGATGTGCTAGTACTTCCAGAGATCTTGACGCCGCAACCCGCCGTCAAAATCAATCTTGGCGACTACTCTACGGCTTGATGCATTCCACTGGAGACGGGTGTATCCAAATGACATTTCATTTCTGATTCCATGGCGTCTCAGCTATCAACTTGGGAATGCTCATACATCTCTTGCAATGTCTTTGCGTCAATTTGGCGTCGTGAAATGATCAAATCTTGTACGGTGTTCTTCACCACTTGCAAAATTGCTGGTAACGGGCATAGAGTCGGTTATATCGCTCATGTCGTGATGCATCTTCATGGTAGCTTTGCGAAGGAACTCTGTTTACTAGCGCATCGAATAGGTAGAAACCAGAAAGAACCAGCAGTTAAGAGGAACTAGAACGAGAAAGGAAGAATCGCGGAAAAATATTTATATTATCATGATTTTTACTTGACAGTTCACTGCTTCAAGCTATCCTAAATCGGCCTAGTCATACGCTGGCAAACTTGAACTTCACACTGTACGACGACATCTTCAGTCCCAATGATCGATATGCGCACAAAAGCGCGGCGATAATAAGCCAGCTGGTTCAGAATTGTTCCATCGTATTCGCTTTTGTCTTCGACAGTATTGACCATGTTGCCTTGTATCCTCGCCAATCCAGATTTGTTTCTGAGACCACGAACGTTCTTCGATAGGTAGTCCATGCGAAATAGGGACCATACATTTAGGTTGTTGCGCGTAGGATGCGACAAAAGAGCTAGTTGCCCTCTCCTCCATCGGTGGAGCGTCAACTGCAACGACCGAACCATTCTCGTCCATTTTCTCCACTGAAACGCTTTCCAAATCCTTCGTCTCCTCCTCCACAATAGCACGTTCCACTTCCTTCACCACTGAAATTTTCTCAGCAACCTCCACCACCGCTTCCATCTCCATGTCCACTGCTGAAGCACGTTTCTCCTCGAACAATTCCACCGCTACCAGCGCAACACGTCTCACCTCCACCTCCTCTAGCTCCACTACTGAAGCACGTTATACCTCCACCACTTCCACCTCTACCGCCACCAACACAGCACGTTTCACCTCCACCACTGGAACACGTTTCACTACCACTTCCTCCACGAAACTTTCCTCATCGTGCGAGGGACCGATAACTTTTAACACCTCCTCCCAAACACCTCACAGCAAACGTTTGCGTAAGCAGCAGCCCATCCGAAATGTCGTCAGGGCCGCCTTGACAAGCTCGAAGATGCTCGTAAACATCTTAAACCTTTTGGAAATGAACTGACAGTAACACAAAAGAATTGGTTAGTTGACGGATAGCGACTACGATTCTTTGAGAAGAGAAAAGAACAGCGTATTTTACCTGGCGAAGTCGCTCAAAAAGAAATGTTCCGATGCTTCTTGAGCACCATGAGGAATCATGACCGTGCGGTGGAAATAGCGTTGCCACGTTAAAAGGAGACACTAGGCTATAGTGCTAAAGCAATGTGGTACACATCTTCCTTTACAATGAGTCGAAATGTGTTAATATTACACCTTTAGTATTAGACTACAGTATTGACTTCTGTAAAAGCCCGAACTGTCATAAAGTATACTTAATGTAGAAAAAATGTTGATCCAGTAGGTAAGCACCTAGGAAAGTTGATTCGGTACACCATCTGCTATTGAGGTCAAGTTTCCTCACTCCAATTACAGACCGTGTCCAGCTGGTCGTGTAGAGTAAATTGAGCCCGTGAACGAGTGCAGTCCCCCGATATGTTGTTCACCACGCAAGATACAGGTAGAGTGCGAAAATTGCCTTCATATCCTGATGTAGTGCAATAATTTGCTTATTTCTGTATCTTATTCTTTTTCTTCAGCTCGGAGGATGGACTAGTCGTGCACTTTTGATCTTAGTGCAACCTCATTGTTGCAAGCCTTTATATTCCTACACGTGAGATGTTTAGATCGTTGCCGTACACATTCAAGAGCTGTCTCCTTCACAATATTTTAGTGTCCTCTCAAGTTCATTATGATGTTATCTTTCTTTCTTGCGTGCTCAGGTCAATATCAGCCCAGGTTGACTTATCGTTCAACACATATTGATCCTCATCAATCTTTTTTTTCATTAAAGACCGTGTCGCTTCAAGATGAATTGCAATGCTTATCCGCGTCACCCTGTCTTATTACGATCAGTTTGAGCGTCATATCACGATATTATTAAAAGTTGAATACACTGCTGTAGTCGCCTTACATTACGCATCATTCTTGGTGAGTAGAATAACTATACAGACTTCCTTGGTCGGAAGACATTGAGGTAATCCACAACATGCGATATCTCACGGGACGGTCAAGCAATAACTAGGCGGCACACCCAACGTAGCAACATTTTGCTCCGATAATACCATCAAAGCATTACTACATATCTTGCCGAACGATGTGGTGATGTAAGAAACTGCATGGATCAAAACGTTTGCATGGCTGCAGGAGTGCTGTATCGTCCAATTGCTCCAATTGGTTGCTGAATGGCTAAAATGTTGCATTGCAGCATTACTGCTTACTGGATTGTTGTTCGCTCGGTTGTTGCTTTCAGAATTATTGCTGCGTTGTTGGATCGTTGGTTGCTGCATTGCTGGATTGCTGGATTGCTAAATTGCGGATAGCTGGCTGCTAAATTGTTAAATTGTGGGATTGGTTGATTTTTGCGTCACTTCTGCGTCAATCGAGAACTGATTTATTTCTCATACGTGAAGATTAGAGGCTTGAAATCCTTTACTTGTTGAATGTATGAAGCAAGGTGTCAACGGATGATCGCTGCAGATATCGCTACTAAGAATTCACAAATCAATTTGGGAGGAACTGAGTACTGGAATTGAACAACTCCATGGAATTCTCGTCAACAAAGCGATTTAAAGCATTCTTGTTGCCTCTCGTTATCTCCCTAGCATTGCGCAATGTTTATATAGCCGCTGCCGCCGGGTCTATCCAGACAGTCCCGCAAGACAACCAGATAAATCGTGGACTTGGGGAAAAGGTTACTTTGGGAGCTTCTGGGGGGAAAAAATAGTGAATGATTTCAGAAATCGTATTGGGTCAATCGCGAGTAATATGAAAACAAAACTTCAAGGTTTTGGCGCCTCTGTCAGTGATAAGTCCAAAGAAACATATTCAAAATCGAAGGATAAGATCACGAAGTTCAAGAATGAAAAAGTTGTACCAGCACTGGAGAAATTAAAGAACAAAATCAAGAACAAAATCAAGAACGGTCCAACTCCACAAAAGGTTTTTAGCAAGGGTCAGCAAGCTTGGCAAGTAACGTCTGAGAAGCTCAAATCTACTTCCACCAAATTAGATACTGTCATGAAAAAGCGTACTGGCGACAAGACCGGCAAGAAAAATGAAGGGGATGAAGCAAAATCGCAATCGGATCCTACTCAGCAGACTGGTGAAGCAGCCAAACCCTCCCTGTTGAGGCAAACAGCAAACAATGTTGTCGCCAAAATCAAAACGGGATTTTCCCAAGTCACCAAGAAAGTAACCAATATCAAGAAAAACATCAATGATGCACTAAAGCTCAAAGTGAAGCCTGATGAAAAGCTCAGTAACAGCGATCAAAGTATCAAGGCGGAAAAAGGTGGAAAATCGGATTCTGATACAAGTAAAAATCGCAACACAGCTTTGGACTCTCAACATTCGCGGATGGATTATGCTGCAGCGCCATAAGTAGAGCTCTATCACAAGTAGAGACTGCATACAATAGGTCGAATCAGATACGCAATGAAATAAAGAACCATTACGACCTTTGTCACGATTTCGTTGATTGGGCATGCACTGAGCCTTTCATCACATAAAAGAGTACTCACAACTTGTTGCAAAGATTGCTGAGTGCGAGTGACTGATCATACATCGAAGGATTGCCAAAATGTCATTGCACGCTTGCAGAAGCTTTGTATTTTCTCAGTTATGGTCCTGCCCCGAATGAAAAGCGTTGTTTAATCGAAAGAACCAAACCTCTGTACAGATTTCTACTGCATGAAGCGATGATATATCGTTCTATTCCGATACGAGAATCGCGTTAGTGTGCCCAACCTCTATTTATGTCAACGCGATCATTTATTCATAGGCGTTGGCCCGGGTGCGTCCTCACTAGGAGCTTCAACAGCTCCACCAAACTTTTTTTTGATAATAATTCACCATTTAATGGTGCTACTATTTGACGAAGAGGTTACTGTCACTGAGTAAGGATGCGATACTTGCATTTATTGTCTGGAATGCCTACTCTCACAAATCAAATTGAATAGTGTAGTTTGATGGCACTCTTGAAAAAGCATGACAGCACCTTTTCGACACAACCTGTACTGGCCCGAAGGAATACGACCTCAAGCGATGATAATGTACTGATACAGTTGACCAGCCAATACGAATATGTTACGTGGAAGAAACATGGCGTGCCCACAGAAGGGCTGGTCATAGACATGAAAACGCGAAGAAATTGGGCTGGACACTCAGCGATATCAAATCTTTCTGAGCGACTTTGAAAGGCCCAATATTGAAGCGCACACCAAAAATAATCAGGGAAGTTGTATGTCTAATCAAGAATTAGCCAGGTGATACGGAAACATAACTTCCCCTGTAATGAATTCAATGCCACCAAGAGCCTTCAATGAGTCTACTGATCAATGGATCACAATGCCTATAACAAATACAAAAATCTTGTGATGACCTAGTCTTTAGAGAAGATGGAATTATGAAAAACAAAATATGATATTGCGATTGTTAACCAATGCTACAGCAGCGCAAAGATGTGCACGGGTTGAATGCCTTGTCGATGAAATTTTCTATCACTTCACACTTGAGCCATCGCTCGACGAAGGACGTGCTTCTTCTTCTATCGCTGACGATTCGGCAGCGTGCTTGCGATCCATGTTACGCCTCAAGAGAATGCTGAATCCTCTAGACACGTCCACGAGGCCATATATTGTGAGTCCGATAAGTCCTGCAGCTGCTGTCTTGTGCGCAATATCGATAATGGGTGGCATATGTTCTCTCTTGACTGCTGTGAAAATTTGTTCAATCAGAGCATGGAAAGTCTCTCGTAGCGAATCAGATCGCTCTATACCTACATCCATGGCGCCCAGCCGGGAAAAAGACATGACAGATTTTGAGGATCCTGCGCCTGCTGAACAAGATACTTGACTTGACCTTCTACACTAAGTGCATTTCCATTAGGATCTTCATACCCCTCGAGCTTCTGCTTAACGCGTAAAAGTGCTCTAGCAGCAGCATCGTTGTGATTCCCTTGAGCGTCCTGATTTATGTGGTTTTCGGGTGAATTGTTCATTGCGTACAACGATTTTGATCTTTCAGAGACCGTCGGGCGGTTGCATTGTAATCGCAGTGCTTTCAAGGGAGATATTGTCCAGCGATATAACGGGTCGTAAACAAATACTTCGAGAATTGTTATCACTGATGCACTTTTGTTTCGGAGTAAGCGCATCGTCTCTTCAGCGCAACGGGTGAATACTCCGTCACAACCTGTAGCACCCATACCGTCCACTATATCTCTTGTTAGACGGAAAGGTATCGTTTCTGGGGTGAACAAGGCCAAAGCTTGGTCGAATACAACTCCAAAATCAATATGAACAAGCTCTGCGCTGTCTTCATGTATCAAAATATTCTGAGAATGGCGATCTCCGATGCCCACTATGTATCCAACAATGGAATTTACAGCCACCGATTTTGTATACGCTAGCCGGCGTTGGTACCAGACCGCTGGATCGGGATAAGTTTCGAGAAAATAATGGTGGAAAACAGGTGTGAAATTAGCTTCGATTTCCTGGTACGCAGCTAATTTGTCAACAGCATTTTGCAAATAGTTCCGACATTCCATGTGCTTCCATTCATGAGGATGGTAGCGTTCGTGAGCAGAACAGCTTTTTCCCGTCCGGCCAACGAGGTAGGAGCCCCATGGAAGGGTTGAGTCCACCCACTCTAAAACTCCTGAAATAGGTGAGAGTGGAACCACTTTGTAAGTGCGAATTCGCAGCTTTCGCTTGTTCGTTGCGGCATCTTCTTGAAGAAATTTATTCATGGTCACGAACATCTGCTCAATCACCAAATCCTGTCTCGTGTCATCCAATCCTTTCACCAGTTGTTTGTATCGCCGTCCGTCAGAGCCAAAGCAGTAAATGATCTTCGGTCGATGAATGCCAGTTTCAGTGATCGTAAAGATCGGATCAAAACTCTGAATTCGAGCGATATCGGAGTAATCCATATCAGCGCGAGGCTCAATAGTGTATGTGAAGATGGCGGGCATTTCGTTGACAGCTCGATCTCTTTTCAGAATGTATCGAGTATAATGGTCAAACGAGACCAGTTTACCGTGGGGTCTTGATTGTGTTGGAACTTGTAATTTGACTTTTGAAAGAGGAATTCTTTTACTCGTCTTTTGTTCTTCTTGGGTATCAAATAGCGCCAGGGTAACATACGCTTGGGAAACGATATGCAGGCCTTTAAGTAATTCTCCTTGATCGCTGTTGTATAATTTGTCCATGTATTCTTCTGCAACTTGAGCTTTGGCATCACCAGCGTTGACTCGAAACTCAACAGCACCTCTCCCTTCCACATCAGCCGAGTTACGCAAAGCAATCAAATAAACTAAGATATGGTGTGGGTGCTGTTCCGCAAGTTTCATCACAAGCTCGCTCAGTACACGCTCAAACGTTAGTTCCCGTGAATCAAAGCCGGCTCCATTGGGACCTGAGCCTATTCGCGAGACAATTTGATACGAAAGAGGCACAAATTTATAAGAAGGGATTGACTCCGCTACCAGATGCATAGTTTCATTCACAACTTGTTTGTGGTGATTGCTGAACCATAGAGATAGAAGACGGAAAATCATTGCGAGCTCCCCTTTCGTGTAGGTGTATTGAAGAGCTTTGCTATAGTTCTGCAGGGCTCCGATCAGAAATTCATCGACAGAAGATTCCACTTTAGCCCGTTCTTTGTGATCAAATTCAATTTCCTTCGCAAGTGTGTGAATATGAGACCGGCTTTCTAGCTGCTTGCTTTCTGACATATCCAAGCATGCTTTTAGCTCTTGATCCCGTGCTTCCGCGACGCGTTTTCCCGCGAGCCATTCATTTGACGACACTCGGGTCTGAACTTGTTGATACATGTCTGCCATGTAATTACCTAAAGCTCCGTATGCCTTCACCAGGACACGAGGTGATCCACTTGAATTTGGTACGCAGTCTGCTATCTTGGTCGCTCGTAGAAAATACTCGTTTATGATGACGTGAGAGCTAATTGATCGCTGAGAGGCAAGCCATTTTCCCAACTTGGTCAGTACATTGACCAGTAACATGTGACGAGGATCGGCCGAATTGTCGATTTGCTGTCGCACAAGCTGAGCTGTTTGGATTGCGCTTCGATTCTCGTGTTGAGCCCATAATATCTTGGATTTCTCGAAACGCCACTGTATCATGTGCTCAAACGAAAGCTTGTGGTTTCCATCCATCTCTTGCAAGAAGAGTAGAGCTTTGGTCGCAATTGCAATTCTCTTGTTCTTTCGACTAGAACTAGCCAGTGAGATATATATAATTGCCAATGCTTCAGAAGACCAGTCAACACTTTGCTGCTGCAAATAACGCGCGTTAGATTTTTGCTTCTCGACACGACTCCATTCGCGCTGCAAAGAGACTTTCAGCAATGTCTCTTCCAGCCTGAGGATGGTTTCCAGTGAATCATAATCTCCCCGGGTCCGATCATGTCTTTTAAACCACTGAGCAAGTAGAACTTGCCAGGATCGCGCACTTGACTTTTCTTTGTCTAATTCGAGAAGTTGCTTGGTGACATCGCATACTTCCTTCAGGTGCTGCAGTTGTAGTAGTGTGCGGTGAGAATCTGCCGCTTGCTCCAGTCCACATACCGCAAATTGAGCCGATTTCAAAATCGCGAGTTGACTTTCTTTGATAATTCCGAAGGTTTGCTCCGTATCGATCTTCACCAATGCTCTAAGAGCATAAAATAAAGCGCATTGATGTCGATACTCTCTGTCTCCTTTATCATCTTCATGGTCAGGCCAAGATGTGAGCGCGGTTAGGTCGCTTTTTCTATCCCATTCCAGTTGACACCATCGCTTCTCATACTCGTACTCTTGTAGTTTCAATTTGATACCGCTTTCCAACCCAACAATAGCTGGCCGTGCGGTAAGGTTCGCACAAGCACCGAGCAAATACTCATAGCCGAGCCTTCTAAGACAATGTAACAGGCTCTCAAAGTTATTGTCAAGCTGATCAATGCCCACAAAATGGGAGCATTGAAGTAATGCATCAAGTAGTGGAAGTGCTTTTGCGTAATCGTGTCCGTGGGTGTGCGAAAGAATTCGATGAGATATGGAAAGTTTTTCATTGATTCCATCCAGAGCGTCTTCGTTAGTTGCATCGAATTGATACGCTTCCAGTAAGATGTTGCGAGCCTTATTCAAATTTTCCTGTCCCGGGGTTTCTTGTGTCACATCACTTAAGTTCACAAGTGCACCATACGTTCTTTCAATCCACAATTCCACATACTGCATGGCTGAGCATGGCATTTTAACGTGAATCGAGGCTTGTGCGATCGAAAGGAAGTCCAAATGAGCCAAAATACCGCACGAAAAATAGCTGGATCGCCCTGGACGCAACTTTGACAGCTCCATGAATTCCTTCTTCTGTCTCTCTCGGGCGAAGTTTAGACTATGCAGCAAGAATTGTACGGCATAGAGATCAACGCTAAGATGTGCATTAGTGTCCTGTATTTCATGACACAAATGGATAGTTTGTAGCCCGTTCATCATTTTTGTAAAGAGTTGATTGTTGTTGCTGTGTTTCTGTAAGTTGAAGTGAAAGATGTATGGAAACAACTGACATGCAAGGTCAGGTTGGAGTGCAACAAGGGGCGAATAAACAGATAGGGAGCTGAGTTCCGCATCCGAAGAGGAGCATTCTTCCAATAGGGATGCTGTGGCATGAGTGATCCATTTACTAAAGCCAGATTTGGGAGGAAGGGTCCATGTGAATTGAGGAGGTTCTGATGCGAATTCAGAAATCAGACATTCTTCGTCCCAAATGATTATATCGTACGACAAGAGTTGTTGAACAAGGCTCTTCATACCCGGCTCCTTGCACTTCCATTTCACATAAGCTTGTTTACCAAAATCGGAACACATCATCCGACACAATGTGCTCATGACTTTACGAAGTACTTTTACTGTGGCAAATGTTGGGAGCAATTTCCTGTTGGCTGAGTGTAGTTGGAAAAGGATTCTTATCAGCTCAGATAGCATCACTTCATGCATCGAGGATAATAGATTTGAATTCTGATGAGCCGTCCCATTGTACTCAGGCTGCTTAATCATTCGTTTTCGCCATTGCACCAATTCTTCTGATTCATATCCTGTGGAAAGCGAAAAAACGTAGGGATCTAGTGCACCGAGTTCCCCAAGCGTTTCAGCTTGCAAACAACGCAAATAAGTCATTTCTATATCTTCCTGATCCGCATGATTGATGCGCTGTTGCAGCAATGATCTAAGTAGCCGAGATGCCATAACTGCAATATCATCTACCTTCAGAGTTGACACGTCAATACCACCCTTAAGGAGAGTTTTAGCATCGTGTATGTCGCGGAGTAGTTCATCCCTTGCGTTCTGAATATCAAAAGGTCCAGGTAGCGATTCATCTGGATGACCTGGAAGTGTCTTGCCATACTTTATTTCATAATTTCGAGCGTTTTTCACATCTACTTCCTTAGACAGAAGTCTGAGTTTGTCTAAATTGGTGGATAGCCCGCTTGGAATCGAACTTGGATTCAGTAAAGCATTTCCCGAAACCTCCATGACTTGTATTAAGATCAAAACCAGAGCGTCTAAATTCGCCTTGATTTTAGTAAGGCTTTGCGTCTCGGTGACATATTGCATCATCGCGCAGATATGTTCAATCATCCACTTCAGCCTGCCTCCCAAAGTCTGTGTTGAAGCCGCTTCTCGTACCAAAATCTCACTCAATGTAAGAAGAATCCGTGTTAATTGTTCAGTAGTGTCGATGATGCTAGTGCCTACGATCGGTGTGCGGTCTACAGGTTTGTGATAGTTGAGAATAGAGTTCACAGAGTGCTTTGCAGTCGTCGATAAATTGGACAGGAGATGGTGAGCGGCTGTGAAGATGATATGCATGATGAATCGAGATAGCGCTTCTTGTTCAATCCAGATGCTTTGTGTCTCGTCAATCAGACATTCCAAGCAATCCACAGCTGGTTCTGTTCGTGTTGAATGGAAATCGCAGGTAGCTGTTAGCAGCAAAAACCATAGAAATGCGTATAATTGCGGTAGATTGATGCGATCCAGACATTTTGCTATGATATGAGTCGGAATAAGATCGAATTTTGTTTCAAGTTTCTGTACGGCCGTTTTCCACAAAATGCGATCGTCATGTCCTCTACTCAAAGGTACCAGGACCGTCGAATACGTAGACAATTCTTCGCTCGATATCCAAGACTCTGGAAAATATATAGACACACAAAGCTGCGTGATCTTGGTAATAGTATATGTCAATTGATCGGAAGCTATTTCAGCAACCAGCTCATTCTCATCGTTTATCGCCCTGATAATTACTTGAGCGAAATCAGTTAAAAACTTCCTTTGACCTGCGTTTTCAAGCCGACCACCAAAAGCTGATAGCACTGCAGCCAGTGCTTTTGAATCGCTGACACAATGTAAATCGAAATTCCTCATAACGCTATGATCGTCGCCCACGATATAAGAATATATGTCTCGGGTACCAGTAACGTGAAATTTGATGTCCTGGTGGACGAGCGAAGCTCGTACTTGCATGAGTATTGCGACTGGAACTATGACACTCAAGTGGCGTAAGAAGAATCTTTTTGCAAGAGGCGCGATTGACTTGACATTCGAGCCTTTTTGTATACTAACGGGATCCAGGATGTGTGCGGGAAACGCTTCCAGAGCCTCTACTATCGAAGCAGGTCTTTCAATTGAGCCATCTAAACCCACCTTGAGACACCATTGCATCCACACCTGAAGCATATGAGTGTCGAGCATGTCTATAACGCTCGGATAACCATAGAGTGTGGCCATAGACTGCAGCCATTCATGTGCGGCGGAATTTATATTCCATGTATTATCGAACATAGGATGCAGGAACAGCTGACGCAATGACCACAGAAAAACAGCCAGGACATTCGGCAACACGTCGATATTAGACGCTCCACATACATACAATAGAAACCATGTCACACGGAGTTTCCATGGAAGATTACAGTTTGGCTCATCCGAACTTTTGACTGGGTGATTGATGCTGAAATACTCTTCCTCCAGAACTTGCAAAAGTGTCGAGAAAATCTGAGCCCCACCGCTGGGGTACATGTAGAATACTGACTGAAGACATCGAGAAGCAATAACACGAACAATAGTAACTGGATGTAGTAGATGTTGCATACAATGGTCCGGGAACTCAGATGCGAATTCAGGATCCAGACGGAAACATACTTCGAAGACTTGAAGTTGAATCACTTGTAAGGTCCAATATTTCGTATCGGAGCACACTTGAGCCGTACACTCTAGCACCTTTTGTATCATATTTGTCAAATCCACTGGCAGAGTGCTTTCACTTGTGAGATGGAGCAGACTTTTCTTCTCTTTCTCAAATGTAATCAAACACTGTAACAAAGCAAGAAAAACTTGGTAATAGAAAGCCAAAACTCGGTCACTTGCTGTTTGTTCAATCGTCACGTCTTTGGAAAAAAATTCATTGGCATCTAGACTTGTCGAGGTATTTTTTCTGTCGATGTCTTCAATTGCACAATCCAGAAGTCGTAGGAAGAGAGAAAGACGCTTGATTGAATCCGAACACTCATAGTAGTGTGACTTGGAGACTTGCCTAGTTGGATGAGAGCAATATAGATTGCAAGCAAGTGCTATCAGAGCTTCCGGTGTCAATTGAAGCTCTTGTGCCACTTCACGAAGGATTTTAAGAGAGAACGATATGTCCAAAATCGTCACAAGTCGGAGAGCCCGAATACGGACATTCACATGTATGTCGTGTCGAATAAAAGCTTGAGCTACACCTCTACGTGTTCCCGTGCTAGACGAAGTTAAGAGATGCGAATGAGATTTTTCTATAGGGGGATATCTGGTGCTAAATAATGCAAAAACTTACCTCTCATCTAGAAGATCAATCTCTTTTCCCGGTGTGAGGTAACTTCCGCCAGGGCCATCGTCAAAAGATGGAAGTTGAGCATCTATTAGCGAATTATACACTGGTGCCTTCCGTTTTTTCATAAAGGGCGATTCTTGTGATGGCCAGCCAAACGAAATCGGTGGTTTTCGAACCACATTGGCTTCTAACAAGGCATTTGAAGTCTTTTCCTTATTTGTAACAAGGGATTCCAAAAAAGCTCCAAGTTTGATTGCTAATTCGTTTACCCATGATCGTGCAGGGGACTGAAGACTAGCTTCAGGAATCAGAATATTTGGTCCCTCAGAGATCAGAAAAAGGGTTTCCAAACGCCTGAAGACATGCTGAACAGATGAAGCTGTCGTATCGTTGAGCCTCACTAGCTCAACTAGCACCTCAGGTGACAAGTGCTGCAAAATGAGTCCAATCAGTTGTTGTTGCAAGTGCTCTAGTTTTTCTGTGATCGAGAAAACTGCCACTAGATCAAAGTTTGCTAAGGCAAAGACAACATAAGCCATATCCAGAGTTCTATCAAGCTGGGCGAGAGATGCTAAAGGTTCGGAATGTGTGGAGTTCATTGAACTCCCAATTGTATCGATTCGAGAACTCATCCACGCCAACAAGTGTACTAAAAGTGCCTGAGCATCAGAATCCGACACAAAATTAGTGTATTTCTTCGACTTGATAGCCTTGTCTTCCACAATTGCATTTGAAGATTCTGGAAAGTGTTGATTGTCAAGAAGCCAAGGAGGTGTATGAATCGGAAAAAAATTGTCTCGGTTTGATTCGAGGTAGGCATCAAGGTGATCAGCCTTGGTTGCTGTTCTCTTAGGAGATCGCATCTGCTCAAAATAAATGACGACTGCAAGAGGAGCGTCATGCGAATCGATATCCTGGGAACATACTGGCTGAAATTCTTGATGTATTTGACGAGCAACTTCTTCTTCTTTAGACGGTACAAAACCCCCACAGCTTGTCCATTTAGTGCTGTTTGTCTCGTGCATTTGCGTCTTGTATCCATTTTTTTTACTTGAGCTTTGACTTATTGCATACAGATAATCCGGCTGCATAAAGTCCTCTAAATTTCTGCTTGGATTTCCTACTTGTCGACTGTAAGACCGACCAAGCAGAGCGATCAAAGCTATCGCACTTTGTAGAAGGAAAACATCGCCAGATGCTGTGCTTTGAAGATTGAATTCCATTCCATTCTTCGAACGAAGATCCAAGAGGAATAAAATCGTTCTTTCCAATCTCTCTCGAGTCGTCTGCAATTGAGATCCTGGATTTTGCGGTGCGAGCGACGTCTGCAAACATTCGTCGTCACCTTCGTACAGGTCAAACTGGACAATGAATTGAGAGATGAAAATGAATGGCGACACAGAGAGTTGATGGCCTGACTCTTTCCGAGTGCTTTTGACGCCACCGATCCGTTGCATTTTTGGTGTTGTTTGATTGTTCATAGTGGGTTTTGTGTGTAATGCAAAGATCGGAAGCTTCCACAGACGATTCTGATTGCGAGTGATAAATCCCACCGACAGTAGAGTGAAGCAGGCGTGAAGCAGCTGCATCACAAGGTTTCCTGCACTATCTTTGATCACAGCGGACTCGGTCGTAGCGGCATAGGGAAGATCAGACCGCAGAAGAGTTTGCCATATTCCCAGTTGCATACGTTCATCAATTTTAGATTGATATTTCGAGTTTCCAACTGCTTTCAAAAGTGTGAGCAAGGCTAGAAACTGGAGTGCTTCGATTGTTTTTGATTCGAGGCATTGTAAGAGGATTCCGACCAGTACATTTCCATCCAAAGTACAGTCAAAGATGTCTCCATACCGACAAACAATTGAACTAATAAGAAATATGTACGATCCGGCAGACTTGAGCCTGAGATGACGAGGGATCCCTTTATCCATCGCATGTTCAGTGCTAGATTCAGTATGTGGATTAAAGGTTTTGCCGTCGAATAAGGCCTGTAATTTCGTAAGCAATAAATTTTGGGCAAATTGTGAGGATGGAGGTTCTACTGACAGGCCTGAGTCGTTCATAGCTGTTGTTTGATCAAGTTCAGGGTTGGCATAATTCACTTCCTGTTTGCTTTGTACTCGTTTCAAAAGTTCATCATGTTGGTAGTAGATGTCCGCGGCACACTGGTAAAATTTATAGGTGTGCTTTTCCACATGTAAGGTCAAAATATCAATATACAGTTCGTCAGGAACAATTTTTCCAGTTCTTGAGATGCCGGTTGTGTCTTCCTGCCCGCAACTGAAATTAAATGCTCGTGAAATCACGTCAACTCCTTGCATATATTGACCCAGCTGTTTCGGATGTGAGAATAACATGAGAAGTGTATTCATTTCTCGGAACAAGTTACAATTATCAATGTCATTTGACCCATACTCCCCTGTACAGGCCGACAAACCAATCTGATACTGTTTCAGAGACTCACAAAATAACAGAAGATAGTCCAAGTAAGCCCCGCGCAAGCGATACGAAGTGTCTCTCCAGGCTCGCTGAATGAAATGAATTATGCCCATTCCTGTACTCCTGATCATCATCAGAGATAAATCGTAATCCCAATGCCTCGCAGAAAGCTTCGTTACTGCTTGGAGCATTGTCGCCGCAAGCACTTCTACACTGTCACGCAAGTCAGAATATTATTCCCTGGGTATCGAGGCCAAACGGACCTTCCGATTGAGCTGTAGTTAAGCGATGCAAACCATGACTGGAAGAACTGTATATGTGTCACAACCATTTGATCATCTAACCCAAAACAAAGTCCTTTATATAACATCTTCAACACTCCAGCCACTTGCGTTTGCTGTGACGCAGAAAACAATGGATTTGACTCAATTGGACACGGAGAATTATCGTAAGGCTCCCCAGGTGTGAGCTCACTTTTATCTGTGAGGTCCAAGGCCTTAAATGCGAGCTCAAAGACCAGGACGACTTGGGATTGTGCCAAGACATTACAATAAACGCGATGATCAAAAATACTCCTTAAGATCTGCCAACAAGTTGCTGTTATTAAACTTATAATCTTCTGTTTTTGCTGATTTGTATTGCATCCGACTAACTCCTCATTCTTTGGTGATGCCTTGGTAACTCGAATGCCACATTGTATTACCGAGATCGCAAAAAAGACCAATGCTTCGATTACGTCACAACCATTTGCATCCAAGTGTAGAATTGGCCCTTCAGCGACATTGGCATCGCCCAATAACGTGCAAAGATAATTCCAATAGTTCATTTTTGGGACCGTAAAAATCCTCTTTTTTGCAATCTTTGCAATCTTTACGGCTTTGCGCTTTCCAGGTTTGACACTTCCGATATCTTTCATCAGAGATACGTCGAGGTCTTTGAATACATCTTTGGCATCTTCTTTCACACTGCAGAGAACACTGAAAAGTAGAAGACTCCACCCACGCCATTTCTGGACATGGTAGCGATGATCTTCAGAGCTCATAAAGTTTTGTAGCTGACAAAATGTTTTGTTGCGGTGTTTAAGGTTCTTGGCAAATCGAAGCTGGTTACAGCATGTCTTGAAATTCAACCAAATAAGATCGGGATTTGAATTGGTGTATTGTCTATCCGTGTTGCACGCATCGTGCGTTTCTACATCATGCGATTGCGCAGATCGAGACATTTCTCAAGGTGTTGAATTCTCCAACTTACACACCAATCAACCGGCTGTGTTGATTTCTGCCGCATACAATCGCTTATTGATGTGAATTTTGGCCAAGCAAATGAATGTATTCGCGATTTTGAAAAAGATTTGCGGCCAAATGATGAGGGCTACGGCCTTGTTGTAATTCCTATTGAGAAGACGAGGCAATCTGATTGATCCATGTTTGCCTGTTTTCCTGTATGTTTTGCAAGCATCCTTCCAGCCCATTTAGTGCTGAATTCAATATGCTCCATAATGGGAATACACAAGAATCGATAAAAGCGAGATTCACTTGACCCTGGTCAGAAGAGTTGGGCTTTGCATTCATATACGAAGTCGGCAAAAGTCCGAGAGAAACTTCTTCCTCATATTGCATATTGAATTCTTGTAATAGAGAAAACGACCAGCGAATGTGCAAATCGTATGGTAGGGTTGGATTGGAAAGATCTGCCGAGTGCACAATCGTATTGATCAGAAGCTCTTTGTGAGATTCATCAGTTGGCTGAAAAACACCAGGTTTGAATTTTTCGTGTAGCGAAGCTACCATATTTGCGTGGTTCTGCATATCCGTTGCCAGAATAGCATTTATTATGCTTTTTCGAATCAGATGATACTCCTTTTCATCAAGGGTTGCAAGCACATTTTGGCCTGGATGGCGAAGTGTCTCGAAACAAGCAGCAGCGTGCATGTTCTCCAGAACAGAATGATCGTTGTACATCAAAGCTATTCTTGAGCTTGTTCGAATGTGGAATTCATTATTACGACCGTTGTGATTCATATCATGGCAATATGCTGCGACGAACATTGCCAGAACATCCTTAGGTGCAAAAATCTGCTCAAAACGAAAATTTGTGGGTGAAAGCGGATCCTTGGTAGAATTCTGGGCCGATTCTGTGAAGACCCGTTTTGCTGTAAGTTTGACTTGCGCATAAAGCATCATGAACACAGTATGCAATGTTGAAAATGCGTGATAGAAGTTGTGATAAGGTACGTTCTGGTATTGGTTCTTCACGTTCATCACAAAGCGACGCAAAGTGAGGAGCGGGATCTCAAAATGGTCTCGAAGCTCGAATGTCTCAAACATGTTGACCACCAAATCAGTAAGCTCTGTCGATGAGTGTTTCCAAGGATCCAATCCCCAATGGCACAAGGTATCATGGCATGGTAGCGCTTTCACATTGTAATGGGACAGAAATCCACTACTCTTGTTGTACTTTGTTTTCAAAGATTGCTCACCAAGTGAATTATTTGGTACGTTCAGCGTATTACCAAGCTCTGCGTTGTTTCCAGCCGAACGCCTGCGTTCAAAAGAACTTCGTCTTCTGACATTGTAGGCAGCTGATGTATATTGCGAGAGAAAAGCGTTAGCTACTTGCACGCTTTCATCTGTGTCTGAAGTGGAAAGCTCGGGTTGAAACATCAACTCCCAAGCTTTGTTGTGAACCACTGAAGCCATTTCAAAGCTCAAAGCCTTGATCAATTCGATATCACCATCATCGAAATATCCTCCATTCGTAAAACCCACCTTGTTGACAACGTAGAGGACTGCAAGGACTTTTTCTCTTGCTCTTCGAGCCTGTTTCTTCTTCATACTTAGAACTGTTCGCGATTTGATGGGGGCGCAAAGGATCGATTTGCACTTGATTTTTGCAAGTTCATCATACGATTGATCAAGTTCAGGATGGAGTTGAGCATCGTAAGGTACATGTTCCAACTCTCCTGATAAAGCGACTTTACCCTGTATATATTGACCCATTGGAATCGAGTACGCATTCCACTTAGAATCAATTCGAGAATGAAGAGTATGACCGAGTTCATCGACAAAAAAAATTGTTGCATGTTGGACACTCAAAAACTTGCAAGCTATGTTGGTGAAGGCAGTGAAAACATTGCTCACATGCTCATTTGAATTGTACTTTGCTTGGGAAGTTGCTAGTAATGCGTCACTTTTTCTCGTCTCCAATTTCGCACTTTCAAAGCGAAGAGCATTCCAAAGTGAAAGACCAAGACAATGCGCAATTCCCCGGACCAGATCCTCCTCTTGCTTTTGGAAGGATTCCTCGGATGTCTTGCAGCCAATTTCAAGAGCACCAATGTATTCTCCCGAGTTATTTCTCACGGGTAACACGAGAATGGAGTGTATAAACATTTCATCTCGTCCATCAGCCATTGCGTCGTATCTGGGATCCGTGCATGCATCAGGTATATGGAGTACATCACCTGATTGTAATGTAGCTCCAATTATCCCGATCGAGGCAGGAAAATGCCGAATAGGTTCGTCTAGACTATTGGGACATAAATTCTGAAGTGGGAGATGGTATTCAGATTTCTTGCGATTGACAAGGAAAATGCGGCATGGTTTTGAACAAAATATGGAGCTGATCATTTCTGACGCAACTCGCAATAGCGATGCGAGCTCAATCTCTTTGCTTAGCGAAGCAATCAAGTCCAGAAGTAGGTTTTCTTCACTTCCGTAACGATCTGGGCATCCTGCTCTTTGCAAAGCGCTTCCTATATGACGACCGATACAATTTGCTATTTCTTCGTCGATATTATCCCAGTAAGGTTCATTTCTTTCAATTTGAACTAGCAGAACTCCATTTACAACTCCGTTCATATCGTGAATCGGTAGTGAGAGCGAATTGAATTTCTTTTCAAACATGTTACCGTCCAATTCAGGGACCGCATTTGCATGATATTGTATGGTTTGATTCTCTTCGACACACTTCCGAACGATTCCATTGCCATACTGTAGGACCGGGATCCATTTTTTGTGATCTGTGTATACACATTGTAGCCGAGTGCTGTTTTTGTCGAAAGAAAACACTGAACAATGCTTTGTTTGCACAGCTCCCCGTAATATCGAGATCAAATCCACAAACTCGCTTTCCTTTACAACACCGTCGGACCTGCTCAAAGCTTTACCAGTGTATAGCTCATCCAACGATGTTTTATGTTGAATACCTTCCCGAAACTCATCCTCTTTTGCAGCAATGATGTTTCTAGCGATGACTATTTGTAAAATGCGCCCCAGGACACCACGATACAGATCCATATAATCCGACACCTGCCGGTTTGTCGTGATAAAGCATGACGAGAATACAAGACCCTGATGTGCTTCAACAATGTAAGCCACTGCATGGATATTTTCATCATCGTCGACAAGCGGCAGGCAAAAACTTGACTACATCAAAAGCAGGCATTGTAAATACGACTTATCATTAGGAGTATCAGTTTGTGTCGCAATAGTCACCTTATCACTTGTGCTGGATCCCTGTTCTTCGTAATTCTCACGGATATCCATCCCACATGAGGAAGTTCTCATAGGATAACTTTCTGCAGAAAAAGCATGCCGCACCGGCTCTTCGAGTTGTAATGAATATTTGCTGTTAGCCTGAAGCACAAAATTGCAGTCTTCAGCATTAATGACCAAAGTTACCTGTTCCTGGAAAAACGTCCTTAGAAGTCAAGACAGGACATTTCAACTTATTGATAGCATACGAACCCGTAATATAGAAAGAGTTCGCTCAAGGGATTGTTTTTGCACAAGAAGCATGTCAATCAGGTATCTTTGTGACAGTAGAATTCGCTCATTATGCCGTTGTAGAAGCTTTCTTATGAGCCATGAGATAATTGATAGTTGCAGTAAAACAAGTCGCCATCGTCTCCTTGACGGGTTATCCTGAATGTTATCATGTATTGATAGATCGCGCACCCTGTCGGAGTTTTGCATTCGGTCTATGAAAGCATGCCCTGTGGCCTATGCGAATAGAAGTCTTGAGCAGAAACGAATCAAGTTCGACTCGAAAAGTCACAACTACGAGGCTATTTTAAAGACGATGATATCACGATGCTACAAGAACCGCTCGTTCGTTCTCGAGATGAAAGAACGGTGTGCATACGGTTGGTCAGAATCTAGCGCACTTGTCCTTGTGCAGTGTTATAGCTCGCGGCGGACATGCTGATAATTTAAAGAGCAAGTACAGGCTATATGAGCAACGCATGTGGTATAGCTTGCTTTTTCTCAAGTGCTACGGCATAGTAGCACGCAAAGAGCTCTGAATTCAACATAAATTTATCTAGGAAAATCTCCATCGTGAAATATCTGGCTTCCAAGCGTGAACTGCTTGGCTATTCAGAGACCCAATATCTCACGAATACCATTGGCCAATAAATATCTAGGCAATGTTGCGTTTGTATTCGGATGCCACTGAAGACTCGCTGTTTGCAGCTTATTACATTGCTCTTGTGGCTCCGATCGGATTTATCGTAACGAGGTGGATGATATCTCGCGGATCCCGCTGTACTGCTTCTTTTGTTCTGTTAACTTCAATCATGATGTCAGCACTTCTCATTCTTCCAATTTTCGTACGTTTGCAGCGGATTCCTTGAATTGATTGTTTGCAGATTACATTACTTATTTGCAGGCCTACAAATCTCTATTCCTGGAAAAAAATGCTTACAGCTTACTTAAAGTTTGTACTATACGCAACCATCAATTACGTTGTATTTGATTATCCCTCCTCTGCTTTCCTTTGTGCTCAAGATGTGCCGCAGCTCAGGCATATATGACATTGGAAAATCGTACAACCGTTTTCGTGAACTTCACAAACATAACAAGATCTCGGAAGAAGAATGGATGGAAATTGATGAAGCTTATGAGGTCTCAAGTAACGAAATACGAGATGAAAGCGATGATTAACGGTATCCTTTTTAGAGCCTTCTCAATGAAAAAGTGCGTGGAAATTATGATTTTTGGGGTGAAGAAGAAATGAAAGGATGGGATGTCGCTTTAAACATCCTTCTCTATTACGTTCTGTGGTCCTGTATCAGGTTCGCCGAAGTACCAAACAATCCAACACATCTAAATCTATTTTGCTTGTTCAGCTACGCATTGAGTAGGCATGGTCTTCCTGCCAAAACTTCAGTGTGGCTATATCCAGTCTTCCTTGGTGTACGTGCTCGATCTCAGTGTCTTCAATGCCCTGAAAGAGTCCCTCCGACATCTTTGAAAATTTAGGTACTTGCTTTTGAAGTCGCTGTGAAATCATTTCGATTTCAACCGAGCGTTTTCCGGTCCTTTTGCACGTTGACGCCACGAGAAGGGATCATGTGGCTACATCGTCTATACCCAGTTTATCTGTCCGTCATCCTGACATCTGAGAGCGTCTTTTACATCGATCTCGATCTCCATCAAAACAAAATTCTCAAACACATGCTGGATGCCAATAAAGTACTGATATAGATTTACTGACAATATACTTATCTGCGGAAGAACTAACATTTGTCGCTTATGTATGTATCTAGAGCACGATGAAGGAAATCCAGGACTTGAAACGAGAGCTTCAATCGTGCAAGACTGACAATCTAAATTCTGAGAATAATGAAGCTACTCATGATTGAACAGTACCAACTTTGCAAATATCAAGCTTAAACAGTGTTCGTTAAAAATATGTTGAACTTTGGAATTCTTCTTGGCCTCGATCCTTTCGACCAAGTGCCTAGGTCAGCGTCTCAATAGGGATCACTTCGACTAATTCGGTCTATCCTATCCCTTGTAGCTTTCAGCTTCCAATAAGCAGATCCCAGTAGCCTTTCCAGATCCAAAAACAATGTGACCGTGGTAGTAGTGACAGTAAGCTCTGATCTTTTGTCCTCACTGCCTCAACGCATTCATGTTCGGCGGCCGGAGCGAAATTGAAAGTGGCTAATTCGCCGATGATGAACACCACAAGCTTCTTAGCCGTTCTTTAGCGCGCCAGAATCTACTGGGGGCGACACTAAACTGAACTGACACTAATGTGACCCCCAATTCCTAAACACCTCGATTGATAGATGTAACGAAAAAAAGTGCATAGCTGTAAGAGATATCCATCGTTCTCTGTATTGACAGTGAGCCAAGGAAGTCTTTGTTGCCATTGTGAACACTACGAGTGATAGCTGACCATGTTTTTCGCAAGTCGAGTTCGACTACCGGCAGCGACATTTATGTGTCCTGCATAATCTATCATTAAATCATAACAAACAGGCAACGCCGAGAAATTAGCTCGAAAACCTTTGCTACAAGGAACGTAGCTGAAAGTAAAAAATACATCGTGAATTTTGGGCACGAAGCGACTTTTTGTTGACACGAGTTAAACGTTTTCGAATCGGTGTCTTGCGCATTTCATGAAGCCATCAAGTTTCATACGCTGATTTAAAGATTGACGGATGCCAATCGAGCAAACGTTGATGCTACTATTTATTCAAATTCTGGTTGGCGCACGCCATCTATATCAGCCATTACTGATTCTGATGCTTGATTGCATTACTCCACGGTTCTGCCGTTTGTGTTCGTTGATAGATTGTGATTTTACATGCGAGCATTGCAGTACGACCTTTTGTTGTCGCACTGTTACATTCAAGGGATCGGAGGATGAGTAAACCAGCTAACTGATGCTTATATCGACAAACTTCTTCTGGTGTAAGATCGGACAGCAGTCCTCAAGCAAAAATAGCTTAGAAGAAAATCTGAAAGCCTTTTCCATAAGTAGTCCATTTACTTGTGGGAAATAAAGCGCAGCACACACCAACAGAAGGCTTATCGCACTCATCCATGTGAAGCATCACGCACCCATATTTTTCTTGGGGCTTTGCGTCAACGTGAGGGCTTGGGTGATTGTGTTTGGCTTCCCATCTTGCGAAGTTGCCTCGTTCTGAGAGTCAGCGAATAGTGTTTTTAACATCCACGACCGAGGAAGTATTGTGGTCAGTATGTTGGTTAAGACGATGGAGAAGTGGGATAAGCCGGTCTGTTGGTGTGTGCTGCACTTGTTTTCCCGCAAGTAACTCGACTGCTTATCAATGTCTCGCCAATTTCGTCGGATCGACCATATTGTTGCTTCCATTCAAACGTTCCTCAATGTATCTATACATCTCGTGCCAAGATAATGAAATCACCTCTCCGTGATTAGTCCATGAGTCGAACTAGAAATTCTGTTTTTAGCATGCCGGAAGCAAATGTGCTTTCACGCCAATGCGCTCACTTCACAGCTCGCGAGATCCGTCATCCATGTATCATTCGAGTAACAGTTCAAAAAAATCAGATCTTGGCCTCTCGATATTGGGTCTTCTTTTCCTGTTTTTTGATATTTTGATGCACTGATGTATTATTGGACCGCTTAGCGATGTGAGAATATGATAAGGATTTATCCAAGCATCTACTAATGCTTCCATGATGCAGACACAATTGAAACAGAAGATTTAAACGGCACGAATCTTTTTACTAGGATAAACCTTAATTTTCCAATATTCCAGCAATGCGACCTATTCCTTATCAAACGAATGATGCATTCAAATCAAAAGCCACTCAGATCTTGGCTGACCCTTCACTTGGTCTATAGTCCTTATGTTAAAAGTAGACTGCACTTGAGCAGAAGCAGGTAGAAGGAAAAGTTAAATATATTCTCTATTTGTTAACCTACTAGAACATCCATGCGCAAGAGAGCCTTGCGATTTATCCCCCCGCGAAGCGGGATAGTGCGAGCGCACATGACCTGTGACAAACAAATCTGGTCATTAGTTCACCGCTGAAACTTACTGATTCCAACACTCCTCCTCTCCCGAACTATGCATGATCTTCAAG
This sequence comes from Albugo laibachii, assembly GCA_902706625.1. Lineage (NCBI taxonomy): Eukaryota > Oomycota > Peronosporomycetes > Albuginales > Albuginaceae > Albugo > Albugo laibachii. The sequence continues at coordinate 97,273 of CACSLJ010000057.1, forward strand.
TTGAACATGTCATGTAGTTCAGCAATCCGTGGCGCGGGTAGGGCCTTCTTCAATAAATCTGCAATCATCTCACCGGAACTCACGAAGATTGGCAAACAACTTGGGCATGAGCGTAGTGGCAGGTAAACTTGAAATGAATCTCCACATGCTTGGCACTTGCCGTACTCTTCTCGCTTTCCAGTTGCTTGATCGCCGCTTGATTGTCCATCTTCATTTTCATCGGCTCAGCAATCTTGATACCTAGCTCTTGAAATAATTGTCTTAGTCCCAACAATTCACTACCGCGTGTGAAGCCGCAATGAATTCGGCCTCCATTGTGCTCAGTGACACCCCAGTCTGTTTCTTGCAAGACCACAAAACCACAGCACCATCTAACATCACTACACATCCCGACACAGACTTACGGTCAGACTTGTCAGCCGTGAAATCAGCCTCACTCCAGCTATCAATCTTGACATCACCAGACGATACTCCAACGCCGCCTATCTGCAATTTTAGCATCTTGGTCTCCTTCAAGTACCTTGAAATACGCTTCGCCATCTTCCAGTCGTCCATAGTAGGCTTGTGCGTTTGTCGAGTCGCCCTGTGTACCGCAAAACATATATCTGGTCTCGTACAGCGCACGATTCAAAGTAACCTTCCCACCAGAGACTGAAAATTCTTTACACTTGCATTGCCATTCGCGGCCGTTACAGGTAGGTATTCTGGTTCTTGGGAGTTGCAGTCATTGAAGTCTTCAGCAATTGGAGCTCTTACTCCGTTTGCCGTCTCCAGTCCATACCCTTTCAGAAGTAGATCGATGGACACTTCTTGGTCCAAAACGTATCCAACTTCCTCATCCAGCGAAATTCGAAGACCAACAAGCTTATTCATCACTCCCAAATCCTTAATTTCCAGTGCTGACATCTCCTTGAAAAATTGTTCACTGCATCCATGGATGTTTCTGTGACAAGGAGGTCGTCCACGTAAACTACTACAATGGTGAGCTCGTTTTTGTCCTTCTTAAAGTAACGACTGTTGAATAACTAGTTGCGGAAACGTAAAAGCAATACTTATGGACGCAATCTAAAGAACATCTTAGAAGATTACTCACGGATTGCTAATGTAAGTAATGTCTGTAACATTAGTTCAAGAAGTTTAGATTAAGGCTTAGATTAGCTTACAGTGAACTAAGGGCCTGAACAATAATATACACTTTTCCATTTTGCCTAAAGACCAGAAGTATTCAATAGACACATATCCGCCATGCATTGAGTAAACCCGGCCTCGCACAATCTCGAGTGCAATAGCTTGCTCCAGACTCTACCAGCCTGTTTCAAACCATACAATGATTTCTTTAGCAGTAATGCCAGCTTACTTGAGTCATTCACACCATATCTCTTCAGATCCATCTCATCAATCTTAATCCTTTTTGGAACCTTCATGTTAACGTCCAAATGCGGTTCCTTTCCTGCTTTGACATATGCATTCGGCACATCTCCATGACGTGCCGGCACGTTCCATCGTCTTGATAAAACCAGTATCACCTTGACTGTGCTGAGCTCCATCACTGCAGCAAATGTCAGTGTGTAGTCGACACCGAAAAATTGTTCGTTCCCTCATGCGACGTGTCGAGCCTTGTATCGCTCGAGGTCACCATTCGCATCCGTCTTGATTTTGAAAACCCACTTGTTGTGCAAAACATGTCAACCGGTAGGTGGTATCACCACCTCCCACACTCCGTTTTGTTCCAAAGCCTTAAACTCTTCCGATACAGCTGTCATCTATTTATGCTTTCCTTGACTCATCATTGCTTCACCGTAGTTATTCGGGTCCAATTCACACACGGCATTGACGACACCTCGGATGTTCTTATCTTCAACAGTATCAGTCTTGGCGTTGCATCTTGACCGGGTGAGGTATCAATCACGCGTCCATCTAGACGGTAGATTCTGTTTCCTGTTTAAACTCGTCAATGCGCTTTTCTTCTGGTAGAAGATATTGTGGTCACGTTTCCTTGTTTCACTCATATCGTAGAGCTCCTCCTGATCGACGAATCCTTTCAAAAACCTCGATAGTTGAGAGTTCTGATTTTCATTTATCGTTTCCACATTCCGAACATGCTGGGTGACCATCACCATTCGATCCTTCGGAATATAGACTCTACATCACTTCATCTTATCGCTCTTTTCAATTATTAGAGCCGCCTTCCCACGTTCGCTCAGGGACTTGATTTTTTTTGAATACTTGTGCACTGTACATGGCGAGCCAAACACCGCAATGTCGCCCAAGACCGGTGTCCTTCTGGTGAGCATCTCAATTGGAGACACGTGCTTATGTTATCTTTAGTAGGATTCGTGTTCAGAATGTAAACTGCAAACTCGGCAGCATCACCCCAAAAACGCAAAGGCAAACCACTAGCAAAAACCATGCTGTTCACCATATTCATTAATGTTCGGTGCATACGCTCAGCTTTACGATTGCTGGCCTGGTTATTCGATTCACTCACTTGACGTAAAACTCCTGTTGTTTTCCAAAACACGTCTAGTGTCTTGTACTCTCCACCTCCATCAGTACGTACGACGTGAATTCGAGGACTAAATTGTCGCTCGAACGCAGCCAGAAAATATTTGAATTTCATGGCAGCGGCGTCTTTAGTTTTCGCTAGAAAAACACGGCAATAGTTGGACAGATGGTCGATAAAGTTGACCAGGTATCGATTGTCAAGATGGTCACGCGGAGTCATCGGACCCTTTAGGTCGGAGCAAATTACTCCTCCAATGACATCAACTGGCGAGTTTATGCCGGTGCCTTTGTTTGATTGTACGTTTTTGGTTTGTTTCTTTTGAGCGCAAGCCAAACAGGATTCTCGCCTAGTATCGGTGAGTTTGATTCCAGAAGCAGGGTCTCGGGCCATCTTGATAATCGTGTCATAGCATAAGTGACCCAGACGTGGATAAAATTTAACCAATGTGCCACACTGAACATTCAAATCGGATTCATCTTCAGATTTGGCCAGCACTGCCATCATGCCATCCGTAGTAAATCCACATTCGCGAAATTTGTCATCGTAGATTTTAACGAAAAACACGTTCTTCCCACAATCAACATCCGTGACTGTCACGCTTCCTGTGCGGGAAACCAAGACACGCCTCCCTTCACGATATTCGAGTACACACCCCTTTTGTTCAAGCTTACCATATAAATCGCTCTAGGTTTTCGGCGTACTGAACATCGAAAAGCCGAACGGTTTTCCGAACACCCAGTGCCTTGACCGGGATCACCACGCATCCTTGCTTCGTGATCCGAGGTGGCTCTCCATCGGATGCAGCTGTCAGACATTCGCTGTTGAAGTCAACAGGGTCTTCTAACAAATTTAGGTCATTCACCAGAAGTCGACTTGATCCACTATCGAGGATCCAATTGCTCTTTGACGTTGCTCCACGGCTGCCAATCGCAAGGGTAAAGTCTTCTTGCTGAATTTGCTTCTTTCGGTAAGGACATGTAGCCTTCAGGTGACCTACTTTATCACATCGATAGCACTTTTCAGACTTTGATGACCAATTTTTTCATCTCTCTTGAAGGTCTTTCTTAGGTCCACAGCATTCACCAAGTCACGACAAAAATGTTTTGTGCCACTTAGATCTTTGTAGACTGTGCAACTGGCACAACTCTTCCGCTTGCCGTAAATAATTCATACGATGGATGTCCAGCCGAGACAACATCATCATCCTCGATGATGGATCCGCATAGTGGACAATGTTTTCCAAAACAAGCTTTTCAGCACCTCCGCAAGCATCGCTTACGGCTGGCAGATACAGAAAATGATCTGTCCGATGTACAGCCTTTGGCGCCGTGAACAGCTTCATGCTTTGGGCGGGTGTAATCTTGGTAGAGAGACTGGAGTAACCTTTGTATTGCATGCTCCAAGGTTTAATTCTCTGTCCACCAACACTCATCTGTCGGCGGTAGTACTTCTGCGCCGTACCCACAAGGTGTTGGCCGAGGACATCGGACTTGATATCTTCACGCCACGAGAATCCACATACATGCTCATAGAAATTGACTTGTCGTACAAACGCGTTTGCTCATTAGAGAAATCCCCTTCCAAGCCCATGATAATTCTCTTTTTCATCAAATAGATGCAGAGCCAACCTTCTTTGCTGACTATCTGGCACTCCTTCAATTTGACGCCCGGGGTGTACAAAGCCAGAATCTTGTAAACCCCTACCTGATTATTGTAGGTCCGGCAGACGCTGCCCATGAACACCTAGTTCGGGTACCTGACCCGGACCGAGCACTAGAGTAGGTTGCTGGCGACAGATTTGGAGATCTCTCTGAAGAAGATTTACGCTCCAGAGCCTAGAGGTTCATCGCTGCTCCAGCTCCCAAAACCGAATCAAAAACGCTTGATTCCGCCGAGTCCTTCTGGTGCTGTCTCGCTTGTCCGTATTGCGAGGATTCCATCGTGCACATCCGTTCAGACAAGTCCCCGAGCATAGCGAGCACCTTGACCAGTGCTGCCTCCAGCACTTCCGGCTTTTCTTCATGGATGTGTTCAGTGGCTCTTTCGCTACTGTCGACCACATCAGCAGGTGCAGCCGTTTTGGCTGCATCAGCAATTCGATCCGTTGGTCTCATAACCTGTTAAAAGTAGACTGCACTTGAGCAGAAGTAGGTAGAAGTAAAAGTAAGATATATTATCTACTTTTTAAGCTACTAGAACATGCATGCGCAAGAGAGTTTTGCGTTTTATCCGCCCACGAAGCGGGATAATGTGGGCCACATGACTTGTGACAAAAAAATCTGGTTATTAGCTCACTACTGAAACTTACAGATTTCAACAACTTAGTCTACCTGAGTTTAGGCGGATATCCACTAAGTAGTCTTGGATCCCACGGAGTCGTTACATTGTGCAACTCCTCAACAGCGAGGACAATCAATCCCAGGAAGTATACAACGTTCCGCTAGAATGGCATGCTCTTCACCTAATCCCCTTGTTGGCTCTTGTTCTTGGCTTTCGATACGGTATTGACTATTTCGGATACTCCAGCCAGTAAACTTTCTTAAAGTGGCCTGAAGTGTCCAGACAGCAATGTAGATTCCAGCTTAGCATGATTGTGAATGACTTGACCTATTGACAACATCGCATGTAGGGTGGATGTCACGCTACAGCCTCTAGCCTGTCCTTATTGGTCACACGACTGCTCAGTAGCGACCCCTACGCCCAATGGGCAATTGTGGGCATAGGCTGCCACAGAACAACATACCATACGGTAATCGGCTCATCACTCAAACAACGTGATATCTCATCGAGGTTTTAGCCGATATTGTTGAACGCTCATAGATTGAATTAGGTGTAAGGTACGAGCATGTGTCCAAGTCTTCCAGAATTGAACGCTATTACAATATGCAATATGATCGAACATCATTATGACCTTTTTCAGGACTAGCAGGATGTTTGAAATGTCAGACAATCGTAAGTGAAAAACAAAATCCCGTAAGAATTTGCTTGTCACCAGAAATCAAGATCCTCACCATTGATAATTCATGTAAATTCCAGTCTGTTCGTTAATCATCCGAGTCTCTACACCACTCTCCGAAGCATATGTTTGAAGTGCAGTCTTGTTCAGTGCTTTACTTTTTGGCTGTCAGAAGCTCCATTAGCACGGGGATGTTCAAGTCTCCTATTTTTATCATTCTTGCGAGATCTAGACGCCAAGTAAACAACATATGGCCCCTCTGTCGATGGTTCCTGGTACTAGATGACGCACCAACGCTGGAATCAAGACTAGCCTTTGGAGAGTTACTTTCGTTCTCCTCGCTTATAATGCGGGGACAGAGTGCTAGCATTGTCTCTGCTGCAACACGCTCCACATCACTCCTACGTGTAGCGTCTAGTCCGGAAGAAGTGAGGCAGAACCTTTTTGATGTTTATCTTCCATCGACGAGCCTTATTCCAACTCGTCAAGCATACAAAATGTGAAATTGTTCTCTGAAGCAGCAATGCCATCATCACCTTCGCTGTTATCAGCGTTTTAGTCTTCCGCTATTTCAATATCTCTCTGGAGAGTGGCCCCACAGTCCGGTTTTACTGCACTGTTCTTCTTGTTAGAATCACCTCCTCCCTCGAACTTCTCGAATTCCACTTGTCGTGTCTTTTCCAGAGAAAGGTATCGTTACAACTGATCGATTGTTTTTCAGCGTACAAGTAGACATGTAATTGTGTAATTTGGTATACTGGTAGCCAAGGAGTAAGAACATTCTCTCGAGATCCGGTACTTGAGGTAAAATCCCATGTACAAGAATAGCGAGCTTCCGAAGTCCTTCAATGCCCGGCTGTGTACTCTTGACATTTAGCCACCACTCAGTTGGATATATGACTACGCCATCAAAATCGGCAAAATATGCTATACCCTTGGATTAATCCCGGACAGCTTCTCTCATACCTCGCACTTCTGCTTTCTTAAATCTCCATGCAGAGGCGAAAAATATGATATCCCCGTATGCATCCTTGGTATTGCAGATTTCGGATGATATAGCCAAGCTTTTGTACTTTGGATGTAGAAAGAGAGAAACGAAATATATGGGGTTGCGGAAGTACTCCTCGAAGCGTCTCTGGATAGCGGAAAGGCAATGCTGCTTCAGTTCTCTCAGATAACAATGGACAGTCCAATAGAGCTGTTGCCTTGTAGATAACCAGAAAAAGGAGCAAACAGTCAGCTAAAGTAACTGCCTTCTTTTCTTGTTCAGCAATTGTGTCGGATATAATCCTGGTAAGCTTCAGACACATCTCATTGCTTCCGAAAGGGGCTCGATCGATGATGATATCTTTAACATCTTGCGGAATCGAAGGACAATCTCCATTCTCATTCTTCTCCAAGCAGTATCGAAATGGTGGTTCATGCTCGTGAACAGACCAAAAGACATTAACCACCGAGTACCAACGCATTTCACAGAAATTCTCCAGCTTGTGGTTGATGCCATTACTTGTCCAGGAATGTGTGAAAGCATTCTTTCTGGTCGTCCATCCAGTTCGAAATGACAAAAGTTGCACTTAGCTTGCGATCGCCTTGTGACCGCATTTCTCTCTGTTGACACATGGTAAAATTTCCATACCATGGACATCAATTTTCCTCCCAGTTTACTTTTAGTTCTGGCCTCACTGTGCTTCAAAATGTCTTCACTATCCTTCCACTTGCTCGTGTTCATGAAAGCGATTGAATTTGCCGTGTTCTGCGTTATTTCCGCTATAGTAGCATCTAATCGCTGCCTCGGCATCTTTTCTGTCCACCTCCGCTATCTGCCTCCTTATCTGTTATTTTCTTCTTCATCTGGTCCTTTTTCATCGAAACAATCATCAGGACGAGGATCTGACGAAACCGTACACTATTAGTCTTTATGCACCGTACTCGCGTACTAATAATACAGACAAACCCCTCAGATTGATACATCAAAATCGCACCAAGTTTGTATCATCTTATAGAGGTAAAGAAAGAGATAAAGGGATCAGTTTTCACAGGAACTGAGAACTTTACCGTCACAAAAGTTACACTTCACTGGCGAGTCCATCAGGAAGGAAAATCCTTGATCCATAGCCAATGGACACTACTGCGCACTATAAATCTGCTGAACTCCTGCATACCCCTTTGCACGCATGTCTTCGCGCGCGCATATTGATAATAGAGTCAAAGTCTATTAGTTAAGATGCTCACTTCAACTTTAAAGATTGAGACGTATTTTATCTATTCTCTACACTAGCTCGTACACATCCTCATCCAAGCTTACAGTGTGGTTCCAGCAATTAGTGATAGTAGATTTTGTTACCTTTTCCCAGGCGTCTTATGCCCAACGCATTGCTTCTAGCACGTCCACTCGGCGCAGCAACTCGATTTCTTCCTGCATGGTTTGGCTGTCGACGTCGTGTACACACTGCAGCAAGGCGTCAAAGCGTTCGACGATGCGGCGATTCTGGAGATAATGATCTTCAACTTGAACTGACGGATAATGCCAGCGTCCTGTGCAAAAAGGACGTCGTGTTCGGCTGAAGCATGTGAACGGTCACGTTGGAAATTGGAGCATCGAGGCGATTCGACGACACGTTGTCAAGAAGCAAAAGCACGTGCCGATTTTCCCCGCGCATTGTTTCATTGAAGCTGGCAGCCCAGTGCTAGAACAGCTCGATTGTCATCCAGCCTTTTGGAGTGCTGCTGTAGTCGACGTCAAGCTCAGAAGTGCTCTTCCCTAGGAAACACCGTGGGTGGCGGCTCTCTCCGACGAAGAGCAGAGGAAGCTTGAGAGAGCCGTCTACGTTGCACGCAACGGCGACCGTCATGCGCTTTTTTATGTTTTCTCATCCTGAGAATCGCGCTGCTGAGATGGATCGGCTTGGTGCCGTGCAGTAGAAGTATGCCATTTCATCCATGTTGAATATATCAAAGCACGCGTAGCTGCTTGTTATGCGTCGCAAGTCACACCGACATTTCTCTACTTTAGCAATCTTGACTGAGGAAGCTTTTCCTTGATTGATTTTAGACGATAGCCTGTTGCACTTCTGAAAACGAGAAAGCCAGCCATTGGAAAACGACAAAGCCGACAGGTCGTTAAGTGGTGACGGTGCTGCCTCCGCAATCAATCGCTCTCGAATCGCGTCTGCTTTCTCGCGAATTGCTGCGCCTATGACAATCGGGATCTTCCATCTCTCACACTCGCGACTTCACCACAGAAGCTCTTGTTGGAGCTGTGGTGACACAATTGTTCGGTTCGACTTGTGCGATGGATTCAAGCTGTCCTCTTTAGCTGCGCTCAGCACACGGTGGATCGTCATTCTGGAGGGGGGAACGCTAAGCTTAAATGCGATATGTGTCCATTCAACGAGCTGGTGCTGAGCCATTTCAGGATGTGCTATGTGGTGCACGCGGAGCTGTTTTTTCTGCATGTTGGTGAGGCGTGCGTACTACATGTCGGCCTAGGTTATAATTTCCGCGCCAGTCAAATTCAAAAGTTTCAGAAAATAGGTATCACACATAATCATCGTTTTTGAAGGGGTATATGATAGTGATGATGTCTCAATTTGAGGGATATGTCTGTAGTGTCAGCAGTATACGATATAGTTCAAGTAGGTTAGACATAAGTACAGTAGTAGAGGTCCCCCTTGGTTAGTGGGATAGCAAATCCGCATTAAGTTTTGAAGCTTATCAACTCGAGAGTATATTCAGGCAAATATAAACTAAAAAAACGTGTTTATCTAGCAGATTCGAGGCGCACATTTGCAATGCCCTGAGTGAGCTCGTACAGGTCTTCTGGTATAATGCCAGTTTGCTTCCAACAGTTCGCAATGGTGGACTGCGTCACATACTCCCATGCATCACGGCACCAATGCATAGCCTGCAAGACATCGACTTTGTAGATATCCTCCGCACTCTTCTCTTCATGGTCAATGACACTGCCTACCACATCGAACATGTGGCATCCCTGCTTGCGGCGGAAGCATTCCTTCAGACACGAGATCAAACCCGCATCCATTGGCTGCAGTACCGATGTGGTGTTAGGTGGCAGCATATCAATCTCCACGTTGATGAGAAGCGTCTGGGTGCAATGCGCAGAAGCGCTGTCTAGGATCAGCAAGAGGTGACGGCCTTCTTTCTGCATGCGCTCATTGAGCTCATACAATCACTCGCGAAAGAGAGCGTGCGTCATCCAGTCCTCTTTGGTGCTCTTGTATTGCACCCAATGCTGCTCAGCATAGTGCCGCCCGTAGAAGCGCGGTTTGACCGCTGATCACACGAACAGCAACTGGATCTTCTCTGTTCCATCGGCGTTACTGCGCCGTGACTTAAGATTGTGGCGACGTTGAAAGTTGTATAGCCAGCCTTCTAAACATGTGAGCTCGAGTAAGCAACTATGCGTTGTCACTGACACGCTGCTGGTGACCAGCTCGTACGCATTCGCTCCACCTTGTGCCGAAGTAGAATACCAGTGATAAAAATACCCTGCTGACCGCACTCCTCGATCTAAACTAGTAGCTGCTCGTCAAGCAGCGAGGAGATTTTGGACGCAGCGACGTTTGCATTATGGCACGGTTGCAGCAGCTCTGGGTGCACACAAAACCGCTGAAGAGCTGACTCACATTTGGGACGGAAGGTGCACGTGGCAGGGCAAATCATTGTTTCAACCATAGCCTGAGTTCATGCAGCGTGAGCGTGTCATTAATCGAGTGGTGCTGAACATTGTGCGTTGCTGGTCAATCATCAGTCGTACGCGCATGCGAAGGGGTTGCTTCATGTAAAAAAGGATAATGAATTTACTTTGAGTGGTTATTAAAGAGGATGGGTTTCACTAAGTAAGGGAGACCTGTATGAGTTCTTCTAGAGTAGTACAGCTCCCTTTCTATTGAGTAATAGCAATTTTCCATGCTATGCCCATGCTCTTTTACGGCTGCGGCTGCACCCATGTGACCATGGACATAGGAGTAACCCCTGTGCCACCCACCGTTGTAGTGGCTCTTGACTTTCGGGTCTGAGCATCAATCCTCCTTACTGCAAGTCGAAGAATCAAA